>JAULJZ010200820.1:0-19716 GCA_032270985.1 Heliamphora pulchella
AAAGATTCTCATAAAATGAAAAACTAATTTTATTAAAATAAAATTAAATACTAAAAACATGATTTTCAGTATACTAATCCTAACATATTGTACGTCATGAGTATTCCTACATTTCATCTTGGGTTACCAGAGTCCCATTCATATCTCTCAATTGAGCTGGGTGACATGGAAATCATTGTTCAGTGGTTGTGGATCTAGGGTGTCCCTGGTTGCCATATTTGAAATTGAAATTTGAGGTTTTTATTATAAAAGGGGAAATTAGGCACCATGGATTCGTCACTATCTTTAATTAGACATTGGGCTGACACCAAATGAGTATCCTTGTTCTTAAGGTGGGATTGGTTGACCTGGAATAAGGATGGGTAAAATTAGATAAAGGTCGGTCCCCACGCCATTGCCATTGAGTAAAATAGCTACGGCATAAAGCCCGACAAGGCATTTACTATTCGCAACGAGGCGAGAATAGGTTCGGTGATCAAGAGCCATCAAGTCTATTATGTAATTCCTGGCATGGAATTCATGGTATTTTCCTGAAAGTACTTGGGTTGAGCAACTGCACTGCATTTATCTGCATCACGCACTTGCACAATTGTTCTTATAAATGCTTG
This sequence comes from Heliamphora pulchella, assembly GCA_032270985.1. Taxonomy (NCBI): domain Eukaryota; kingdom Viridiplantae; phylum Streptophyta; class Magnoliopsida; order Ericales; family Sarraceniaceae; genus Heliamphora; species Heliamphora pulchella. The sequence continues at coordinate 609 of JAULJZ010200820.1, forward strand.
CCTTGTTGAAAATAATAAAATTATTTATCTCTCTGCCCTTAAAATTTGTATTGAGTATTATATGATATGTATTGTAGGATATTTTGTTGTGAGTTTGTTTGATCATTTAGGAAATTTGCTTCTGAGCTCCGGCTCATGGCATTCGTACTATAGGTAAAGAAAAAGAACAGTTTGAGGAGGGTACGTTTATAGGAGAAGAAGACCTCGAGGAGTAGGGAGAGAGGCAAGAGCTGGTTAATCCCAACAGTGCTGCTTGAAGACGTAAGATGTTTGCTTTTTGATCTTATGTTCAGTTTCCACGGACATAATGTAATTTTTGTTAATTTTTTTGCATAACTATAATCGTTAAGTATGTTGGACAAGTTCTGAATCTTTAATGATGTAGTAATTATCATATGTAATTATGAATGCTTGGCTAGAATACTTTCTTTATTTACAGTTACATATGTCCCGACGTGCTCAGAGAACGGGGCGTCACATGCCTGTATCTATTGTTTCGGATCGAGACCCACGCTTTACCTCGTGCTCTAGGTAGAGTCTGCAGGTAGCATTAGGGACATATATGCGGTTTAGTACTGCTTTTCATCCTCAAATGGATGGTCAATTCGAGCGTACTATACAAATCTTGGAGGATATATTGAGAGTTTGTGTGCTTAATTTTTGGGGTTCTTGGGAAGATCACCTACCATTGGCAGAGTTTGCATATAACAACAGTTATTAGTCCAGTATTGGGACGGTGCCTTTTAAGGCTTTGTATGGTAGGCCGTGTAGATCTCTGATATGTTAGACCGAGGTAGGAGAGGCAGCAGTTTTGGGACCTGACTTGGTGCGAGAAACGACGAAGAAGATCTCAACGATTTGCCAACGTTTGATGACCACCCAGAGTTGTCAGAAGAACTACACTGATCGGAGGAGACGGCCTTTGGTGTTTGAGGTGGGGGATCACGTACTCCGAGGTTTGATGAGGTTTGGTTGTAGCGGGAAGCTATCACTGCATTTTATTGGGCCACTCGTGAACCTTGAGAGGATTAGGGAGGTGGGATACTGTCTGGTTTTGCCTCCTCAATTGGCATCTGTGCACAACGTATTTCATATTTCCATGCTTCAAAAAGTACAAACTTGACCCATCACATGTGTTCGATTGGGTTGAGTTAGGAGTGGATGAGGATGTTACCTATAAGGAGCCACCTGTGAAGATTATAGGCACGAAGGAACTAGTGTTGAGAGGGAGGACCATTGCTTATGTCAAGGTTCTGTGGCTTTATCACGGAGTTGAGGAAGTGACGTGAGAGCTTGAGTCTTAAGTTCGTGCTTGATATCCGAAGTTGTTTGCTTTATGACTTGGTAGCAAATTTTAGGGGCAAAATTCCTTTTAAGGGTGGGCGGAGTTGTGAGACCCAGTTTCATTTTATTTTTAGAAGGTTTGGTCCTGCTTCTTGTTCAGGTTTTTACCCAGTGATGGCTGGTTGAGTGGTTCTCTGTCCACTCGAGCGGGCCTGTGGTAGAGAGTTGGGTCGGTGAGGGACTGCTCAAGTAAATCCCTATGCGCTCGAGCGGATAGACACGCGTGGGTTTTTATAAAATAGCCCATGCCTTGGTTTTTGAACCAAAACTTCATTTAGTAGTTTCTTCCTCTCTCTCTCTCGATAAAGAACTCTCAAAACCTCTAACTTCTCTCTAGCTTTGGGCTTGGTTCGGGTTCGGATCTTTGTGTTCAGGAAGTCGATCCTTGATCTCCACACCGTCGGCTTCGCGTTCATCCGAGCGAATTTGCATTTTGGTGACTTTAATTTCTCATCAGAGTTCAAAGCTTTGAGTTTTAACTCATCGAGGTAGGATCCTAGACTATCTTAACTTAAAGGGGTTCTACGTGGAGTTTTATTCTTTTTTACCTTTTAAAAATATATAAAATGTCGAATTTCAGGATTAAACTGTGTTTGGGTGGCTAATAAGCATGTTGAACGCTTTTATAAATTATTATGACTTTGGTGCACGTATGTGTTCTTGTTGTTTTCGAAAAGTGGTGCTTTGAAAACCAGAAGAATTTATGTGTATGTTTGTGAAAACCTAATCTTGGAGGTTTGGAGCAAACCCTTGGGGTAAAGCCATGTTTTAACATTGGTTAGTTTCCGTGGTTAGATGGATGACGTTGATATATGTTTTGATGTTTGTACATGATCATGTGCGTGCAAGCTCGATCGATTTATGCATAATGAGGGGTGATTATTCGTCATGCGATGAAAGCCCAATCAATTTATGCATAATGAGGGGCGATTATTCATTCTGTGGTGAAAGCCCGTGAAGATTCATGCATAATGAGGGGTGATTATTCGTCCTACGATGAAAGCTCGTGAAGATTTACATAATGAGGGGCAGATTGAGGATATACGGTGAAAGCTCGTAAAGATACATGTGTTGCATGTGGTTATTACAAACTCTTGTTTGAGGCTCGTAGAGTTGGAAAATTATTATTTTATTTGTGACAATATGTTCTGTTTTTATTTCGTGTTAGTCTATTTCCTATTAGGCCTCATCTCATGGTGTGAGATTTGAAAACCTTTTTCAGGTACACCTGATCACTTGAGATGATTTAACGAAGCTGGAGGTGGCGGAAGACCATTTCGTAGTTTTCCCTTTTTGTTTGAACCATGTTTTGGTTTGTATAACATTTTGGGAGCAGAAAAGTTATACTGTAAGCATTTGGGTGTTCATTTTAATGCACGTATGTTGTATGATCCAGAAGAGGAACCTTGGGTTCGTTGTTGTTATCCGTTTCCTTATGTTTAGATGTTTGCCTATGGATTTCAACATTTTATTAAATTCTTTTTGAATCAAAAGAATCATTTCTTTATTACATAAATGTCTTTATTCCAAATATTTTGTTTATTCAAACCCTAGTTCAAAAAATGATATTTTAGGTGTGTTTTTTAGACTTGGGAAGATTTTTCAATTTTGGCTTAAAAATCTCTCGTGTGTCTCACTGCTCAAGTCATGGGGAGTATGCTAAAGCGAATAGCCGTTGTGTAGAAAAGTTAGGTTTTGTTTTAGAAGGAGGTTTTTGGTTGGAGAAGCTTAGGGGTATCCGTTCTAATTCAAGATGGCATAATTTGTTAATTGTTTTACAAATAAAATATTGTTTTCTTTTGTTTCTCGTGGAGTTTTATCATGGGAAATCGAGGCGTTACAACTTGGTATCAGAGATTTGGGTTTGAATACCTAAGAGCCGTGGGAAGAGGTTGCAGCACCCTGTGAGGATAGTTGCGTGTGCTTGATTGCATGTGTTTAGATGTTTTGATAACATGAGTATGATAATATGTCGAGTATGTGAATTCTGTGTATACGTGAGCATGGGAGATGAACCTTAGGATTGATTGGTCTTACCTTCGGGCGTATGGATTAACAAACTCTAAAGCCAAGTTAGAAACGCATTTGGCCAACGTGTTTTCTTGCAATGAATCTAAGTAGGTTACCCAAATTGATGTATCACTCTTGCCAGTTCTCTTCGGTATGTGAGATGTGTTTACATGATCGTTTATAACTAAGTGTTACCATGGTTATGTAGTCGATGTTTATAATAGCATGATGAGTTAAATCTTATGTTGATATGTTCTATATTTCTTTCATATGGAAGTTATGTCTGCGTGGAGAGGATGAGGACTTGGTCGAGGTCATGGCTATGGTTTAGGCCAAGGGGATGTGCCAATCCTTGATGTTGGGGATGCAAATGCTCCCTAAGGACTGATAAATGGGGTAGAGTTGCTATGTGAGATGGTACTCTCTATCTATTAGCTAGCTGCGGCTGCTAAGGGGAGAGAAAGAGTACCCGAGCCAAGGGCAACTGCTGCGATGCGAGAGTTTTGGCATCTTGACCCTCCAACCATCGTTGGGGATCCCGATCCCACGGTAGCTACAGAATGGTTGGAACTTGTGACGCGAATTCTGGATACACTACAGATAGTTGAGAAAGATTTGAGGGTTACTTTTGCCGCATTCCAACTGAGAGGTGACGCCCATGATTGGTGAAAATATGCCAGGAATACCGTGGAGGGCACGTGGGTAGCTTTTACGAGGGTATTTATGGAGAAATACTTTCCCCGCTTCCTTAAGAGATATACATAGGGAAGAGTTTTATTCTCTCACTCAGGGGCTGATGAGTATCGTACAGTACGAAGCCAGATTTACCAGTTTATCCCGCTTCGCACCGAAATTGGTGGCTACTGACAAGCTATGTTCGAGAAAGTTTTAGAGGGGTTTGAGGTCTACGATCAGAGAACGGGTGGCGGGATTAAGCCTGTGTGTTTTTACAGAGTTGGTAGAGTCGGTAGCTCTGAGTGAGAATACTTTGAATGAAACTCATAGATCCAAGGAGGTTAAGGCACCGCAGGGTGGAGTAGAGGTACAGTTAGGTGGGCGCTATAACAAAAGCCAGAGGTCCTTTGGCCCTGGTTCTCATCCATCTGGCACGGCAGCAGTTCTCTGCACTTCCACCTTCAGTAGCTTCATCTGGGAGGGCAGAGCAAAGGGGGCTCATTTGCTTTCGGTGCAGACAGCCAGGGCATCACGTGACAGATTGCTCACAGCCGAGGCAATCCCAAGGCCCAGTATCAGTTTAGTCGTAAGGGAGAGAGCCACAAGTTTGTTATGGGTGTGGCCAGCCTGGGCACATTCGTAGGAACTACCCTTGGGGAGGCAGTGTACCAAGCACGGCAGGTGCGCTTGTTGTTCTGCCTGCGCAGGGTCGACAGACTTACCAGCAGTAGCAGCCAGCAGTGCAGACTTCTAGGGTGACAAACTAGGGTACCTCAGCCTAGTCAGTACGGCAGTCAATAGTCCTCGGTTATGGTGGATAGATTAGAGCACCATAGGGCCGAGTGTATGCCTTTGCGGATCCCAGCTCCTCCAAGGCACTAGTTGTGCCTAATGATGTAGCTACTACCTCGGAGATTAGAGGTACTCTCTTAGTGTACAGATCATGGGCCAGTGTTCTTATCGACACGAGAGCATCGCATTTTTCTATTTCCTCTGCTTTTGCATCTACTTTGGGGTTAGAGATTGACTCGTTGGGCATTGCATTGTGCGTAGAGACCCCGGTTGGTGGGAACGTGGTACTTGGGTGTGTTTGTAGGTCCTTGAGCTAGAGGTCATTGGCCGCTGTCTAAAGTTTGATTTTATCATTCTCGACATGACCCTGTTTGACGTCATCCTAGGGATCGATTGGCTGACCACCTATCGTGCCTATATCGATTGTGATTAATGAAGGGTATCGATTTGTACGCCTAAAGGTGATTGTTTTTGTTTCGTGGGCAATAGGGATGAGGATTTGGTGTCCATGCCCGGTGTTATGCAAAACCGAGAAAACCTAGGTTTCCTCTTTTCTGCTCTTGTGTTGGATGAGGCGATTAGCGTTCGAGGAGAGTTTCTCGCTATGGTTCGTACTATCTAGATGTCTTTTCAGGCAATCTATTTGAGTTACTACTGAGTCGTGGGTAGAGTTTTCTATCGATCTTACTCTGGGAGCCGCTCCTATTTCAATGCCATCTTATCGTTTTGCACTGGTTGAGTTACGAGAGCTCAAGGTACAACTTCAAGAATCACTTAATAAGGGGTTTGTACATCCGAGTACGTCGCCGTGGGGAGCCCCAACTTTGTTTGCTAAAAAGAAGGATGGATCTTTGAGATTGTGTATTGACTATTGGAATTTGAATCAAGTAACGGTGAAAAATAAGTATCCTATGCCGAGGATTGGTGATTTATTTGATCAACTAAAGTGTTCAAGTTGTTTTTTGAAGATTGACTTGAGGTTAGGGTATCACCAGTTGAGAATTAGGGACGAGGACATAGCGAAAGCCACCTTCCGGACTCGTTACGGTCACTATGTGTTTTTGGTTATGCCATTCGGACTGACGAATGCTCTTGCGATGTTCATGGACTTGATGAACCGCATATTCCACCCGTATTTGGATAGTTTTGTGGTTATGTTTGTATATGATATTCTTATTTACTCACGTTCGAGAGAGGCACATGAATAGCATCCCTGTACTGCTTTACAGCTTTTGAGGGAGCATCGATTATATGTAAAATATGATAAGTGTGAATTTTGGATGTCTGAGGTGAAGTTTCTTGGACATGTGGTGTCGGGCGATGGTGTGTTTGTAGATTTTTCAAAAACTGATGCAGTAATGGATTGGGAATGACCGAAGAATGTATTTAAGATCTGCAGCTTTCTGGGTTCGGCTGGCTATTACCGACAATTTGTGAAAGATTTTTCTAGACTTGTCGCACTAATGACTCGCCTTACGCGGAAGGGGGTCAAGTTCACATGGAGTGAGGCTTGTGAGACAGCATTTCAAGAACTGAAGAAGAGGTTGACGACTACACCAGTGTTAGTTATTTCTAAAACGAGGCTTGGGATACACAATCTATTGTGATGCTTCGCATGATGGTTTAGGTTGCGTCTTGATGTAGAAGGGTAAAGTTGTAGTTTATGGATCTCGGCAGTTGAAGACTCATGAACAGAATTACCTGACACACGATTTGGAGTTAGCAGCCGTAGTTTTTTCCTTGAAGACCTAGCGGCATTATCTTTATGGTGAGTATTTTGAGGTTTTCTTTGATCACAAGAGTTTAAAATATTTATTTTCTCAGAAAAATTTAAATCTATGCTAGCGACGGTGGATGGAGTTCTTGGAAGACTATGATTTTGGTTTGCAGTATCATCTTGGAAAAGCTAATGTTGTGGCTGATGCTCTTAGTAGGAGACCTCATGGTGTGCTAGCTTCTGTTGCAATGCGAAAGTGGGACATCCTTAGGAAGATCAACGAGTTTGATTTGTGTCTCAGAGAGACGAAGATGGGTGTGACGTTGTTCTCAGTGGTTTCACAGCCTGCATTGGTTACCCATATCCTGGAGGACCAGCAGATGGATTAAGAAGCTCAGATGCTACGAGATTATGTTGTCAGCAGGAAGGATACTACGGGATGGATTGTGTGTCCGGATCAGAGTTTGCGATTTGCTGGGAGAGTGTTTGAGCCAGAATCGTGTCGGAGCAATGTGTTACATGATTTCCACCATCCACGTCTTGCAATACACCAGGGGTACCAAGATGTATAACGATCTCTGCCGTTAGTTCTGGTGGAAAGGAATGAAGAGGGACGTGGTTCAGTTTGTTGCTCGATGCCTCAATTATCAGTAAGTGAAGGAGAAACATCAGACACTAGTAGGATTGCTTCAACTGCTTCCTGTATAGGAGTGGAAGTGAGAGAATATCACGATGAATTTTGTATCAGGACTTCCTAGATTGCCAAAAGGACATGACACTGTCTGGGTTGTGGTTGACAGACTGACGAAGTCTGCACATTTTCTTCCTATCGGGTGAAGGGTTCTGTGGACAAGTTGAGTGAACTACACGTCAATGAGATTGTTCGGTGCATGGGGTGCCCGTATCTATTGTTTCGGATCGAGACCCACGCTTTACCTTGTGCTTTTGGCAGAGTCTGCAGGTAGCATTGGGGACAGATCTGCGGTTCAGTACTGCTTTTCATCCTCAAATGGACGGTCAATCCGAGCGTACTATACAGATCTTGGAGGATATATTGAGAGCTTGTGTGCTTGATTTTTGGGATTCTTAGGAAGATCACCTACCATTGGCAGAGTTTGCATATAACAACAGTTATCAGTCTAGTATTGGGATGGTGCCTTTTGAGGCTTTGTATGGTAGGCCGTGTAGATCTCAAATATGTTGGATCGAGGTAGGAGAGGCAGCAGTTTTGGGACCTGACTTGGTACGGAAAACGACGGAGAAGATCTTGACGATTCGCCAATGTTTGATGACCACCTAGAGTTGTCAGAAGAACTACACTGACCGGAGGAGAAGGCCTTTGGAGTTTGAGGTGGGGGATCACGTATTTTTGAAAGTCTCGCTATGCTGAGGTTTGGTGAGGTTTGTTGTAACGGGAAGCTATCACTGCATTTTATTGGGCCATTTGAGATTCTTAAGTGGATTGGGAAGGTGGCATACCATCTGGCTGTGCCTCCGCAGTTGGCATCTGTGCACAACGTGTTTCATATCTCCATACTTCAAAAGTACAAACTTGACCCGTCACATGTGTTGGATTGGGTTGAGTTACGAGTGGATGAGGACATTATTTATAAGGAGCGACCTGTGAAGATCGTGGACATAAAGGAACAAGTATTGAGAGGGAGGACCATTGCTTATGTCAATGTTCTGTGGCTTTATCACGGAGTCGAGGAAGCGATGTGGGAGCTTAAGTCCAAAGTTTTTGCTCGATATCTGGAGTTGTTTGCTTTATAACTTGGTAGCAAATTTCGGGGGCAAAATTCCTTTTAAAGGGGGGGAGTTGTGAGACCCAGTTTCGTTTTATTTTTAGAAGGTTTGGTCCTGCTTCTTGTTCAGGTTTTTACCCAGTGATGGCCGCTCAAGCGATTCTCTGTCCACTCGAGCGGGCCTGTGGCAAAGAGTTGGGTCAGTGGGGGACGGCTCGAGTAGATCCCTGTGCGCTCGAGCGGACAAACATGCGTGATATTTTTATAAAATAACCCATGCCTTTGTTTTTTAACCAAAATTTCATTTGCAAGTTTCTTCCTCTCTCTCTACAAAGAACTCTCAAAACCTCTAACTTCTCTCTAGCTTTGGGCTTAGTTCGGGTTCAGATCTTGGTGTTCGGGTAGTCGATGCTTGATCTCCTCACCGTGGGCTTCGTATTTGTGACTCCCCATCCTCCGGGAACATCGGGACATACATAAATATAAATGAAGGGATATTCTAGCCATTCATTCATATTTACATACGTTAGTTATTACATCATGAAAGAGTTCTGAATCATTCAAAAGTACATAACTATTACAGTTTTACCAAGAAATTTTAAAAATTACACTGAGCGCAGGAAAAATTGAATATAAAAACAAAAGCAGATGTCTCCACTCCTCAGAATGCATGAGCGGGATCCATGCGCTCTTAGAACTCACCCTGTTCTTCCAACTCTTCTTCTCCCTCTGGGATGACTTCCTCCAAGAACACCTCCTTACCTGTGGCACGAATGCCATGATCCAAAGCCTAAAAAAAAATACTTTAACCTTCTAACTAATCTCACGGCACAAAATTCACCACAACGCATACCATATAACACCCGGTACAGTTTATAATCAAGGAGACAGATAAATTTATGATAGGGTAGCAGATAAGTCAATAAGCATGCGTATATGAGATGTCATGTATGTAATGTAGATGCCTAACCCAATATGCACCCAGATTATAATAGGGATTCCACACCAGGAATCACTGGAGTAGACTTTTATTGGTATTTGATCACCAAATTCATCATCGGGCCTTGTTGCAAATAGTAAATGCTTCGCCAGGTTTCATGCCACAGTTGTTTAACTCAATGGCAATAATGACAGGGTCCGCGCCATACTCCAGGCCAACAAAATTCAATAATCATTCATCCTCCAGTCCAACAAATTCAATAATCACTCAATCAATAATATAATAAGCGGTTTGTCCCACCTTAAGACTCGTGATGCCTTCGCCGGTGTCAACCCAAAAGTCTAAGCTATCAAAAACAGAATACTAGCGACAAACCCGTGGTACTCAATAAAATTCATAAATCATTTCAAACACTGGGGACGAACCCAGGGTGTATAAACCAATTTTGTAACACCGGGGATGAACCCATAGTGTACAAGGGGAATATATCCCAAAACATTTACAAAAATGGCAACCAAGGACACTCTAGATTTAGAACTAAGAAGAACAATCTCAATACATCCCATCCGAACAACGGTTTACACAAATAGACTCCAATATGCCAGGATGCAAGTGATAATGTCAACGATGTATGGTATGGATCTCAAATATAACCATCTATAGCATGGCATCAAGTAACATGGTAAGATTCATAGTACAATGCGTAAAGCATAAGGTACAAGTATGTGAAGCACAAGCTACAATTCTTAAGATATGATTCAATCATGATAGAATGAGTTCTAAATCATTATACATTCACGTAGAAACACAAATCAACTCATTCAAATCAATCATCGTATAAAAAATCGGGTTGCATAGCAAAGGGTACTCAATTCACACTTAGCAAATTTTAAGGCCATAATTGAGTATTAAATTAAAAGGGCTGACAAGATTTTGGAGTATCTAGACTTGGAATCAAGTTATGATTTTTAAACATCATTTAGATAAAAATATTTTCTACAACTCTCATGTTTAACACTATGGACAAAACCTAAGGCAAAATGACGAACAAAATATCCTAAGCAAAAACGGTTCAGCACTTTTCTCAAGATTTTACCAAAAATATGCTTCTGTTGGTGTCAGCTTTTGAGTATCAGATCAAGTCCAAATGAGCCCATGTTTGAGTACGTTCTAGTTAAACATGTCCCCCACAAATTGCATGTTTAGAGCTAAGGGTAGTTGTTTGGAACAAGTTAGACTTTTTGGCCATTTTAGAAAATAGGTTATGTTAGCCTCCAAAACTCAGCAGTGCCGGTTTTTGATAGAGGGTTTGAAATGGTTTTGTGGGAATTTTCCAAGGTTTCAAGGTCTGATTTATGGAAAAAAAATTAGTTCAATATGTTAGCTACAAAGTTCATTTAGACCACTTTTGGAATAGATTACTAAAAATAGGGGTTTTGTGCTACACAAAAATATATAATAGAAGTGTCCCATGAGAGCTAAATCTCATTAGAGAATTTCAAAGGAGTTTTAACCTATCAGAACTCCATATCATGTGCTCATGTTTCGTGGGTAGATAGATATACATGTTATCTACAATGTTCGTGTTTTTACCAAAGTTCAGATCACATTGCAAACTTGGGTTTTTAGGTCGGTGGTGTTGACTGCTCGGAAAACGACACACTTTGGTAAAATTGCAATATCTCGAGTTCTACTTATGCAAATGAGTTGAAACCAACTTTTGATGAAAGATAACATAAAAATATAAATTGGGACATAAAGAAAATGCTTAGATCAAGTTTCTATAATGAGTTATGGTATTCCAAATTTTAGGGCAAAAACATCTATGTTCTCAAAAATCAAGTCTCTTAGGGTCCAAGTCTCTTACTTATGTTATGTCAAGTTTTTGTTACATTTCTTTGCATTCTTGTGCTTTAGATATTAATATAAAAGCTCCAACACACTTATAGGTCATCAAACGCAAAGAAAACAATACACAGTAACATCTGATATCATTCATAAACATAACAGCCCTAAATTTCCAACTACGACGCATTTTTGGTTTATTTTCGATTCTCGATTCTTAGAGTGTTTAAAGGGATATGTTAAAAAATATTTTGAGGGAAATTAGATATAAGATTTAGAGGTTTTACTTACTGCTTGAGGGATCAAAGGATGGTGGAAAACTAGTAGGACTTGGCTTTTGGAACTATGGTCTCCAAAGACCCCTTTCTTAGATCCCTTCTTCTTTTTCTTCTTCTTTCTTCTCTCAAACTTCTATGGACACTCAAGAACACACACAATCTGATCTTTTTCCCTCTCTCTCCACCGAAATATCAAGGGGGAAGAAGGTGTTTGGGCTTAGTTTATATAGAAAGAGCTAGGGAACAAAATAATTCTTTTTTTGTACTTTTTCTTTTCTTCACATAGGCTCATTTAATTTAGTTCAAGTTTTGAGAGAAAAAATGAGATATGGAGAAGATAAATATAGATAGGGGTCAGTTTGGGGGACAAAAATTTGATCCCCCATCAATCAAGGGACTTTTCTTGATTTTCATGCCTTATTGTGCAAGAAAATGCATTAAGAGTTAATTTGATGTATATTTTTAGTAACGTTTCCTACTGAGACCTATTATTCTAGTGTGTTTATGATAAATATACTATTTTCATATATTATCATAGTTTTCATAACAATTGATTAAATAGAAATAGTCTTTTAAATCAAATTAAACTATTTTAATAATATATGATTTTTTAACTTATTTTGTTGTGTAAGAACTTTAATAATAATTTGTTTGCTTTTGTTAACCTATAATATCATATTATTATGTATATTACTTGTTCAACAAGTATTGGATCATTATAAGACTTAATTTAATACCTTTCTCATCATTTTAAGCTAAAAAGAAAGCAAAAAGCTACTTTTTGGTACTCTTTCCAAGGTGGTCAGCTGCTAAGGGGTATTTTTGTTATTTTTAATGTTATTTTGTTCTTTGCTACTTAATTGTATTTAAATATTTGATTTAGGGTGTCCATGTGTCAAAATTTATATTTTTCAGACTTTTTACTATACTAGAGGTAAAACGGTCATTTTATCCTACTTATGAGAATTTTTGATTTCTAATTTATTATTTCTTAATATTTACTTAATTTAGAATGTTGGGAGACTCTCCAGGTGTTAAGATTTTGTTACCTAAGTTTTGGACCTTTTTAGAATTTTCAAGCCGAACTTAGGATTTTCGAGTCAAGTTAGGGTTTTGAACTTCTTCCATGTTCTGTGGACTCGTGGACTATCCATCACTAATACTAGGGTCCGAGCAGGATCGTTACAGTGTTCATTAGAGTGGATTTTCATTTTGGCGACTTTGATTTCTCGTCGAAGTTCAAAGTTTCGAGTTTTAACTTATCAAAGTAGGATCCTAGACTATCTTGACTTAAAGGGGTGCTACGTGGAGTTTTATGCTTTTCTACCATTTAAAAATGCATTAAATGTCAAATTTTAGGATTAAGCCATGTTTGGGTGGCTAATAAGCATGTTAAACGCTTTTATAAATTATTTAGACTTTGGCGCATGTATGTGTTCTTGTTGTTTTCGAAAAGAGGAGCTTTGAAAACCATAAGGATTTATGTGTATGTTTGCGAAAACATAATATTGGAGGTTTGGAGCTAACCCTTGGGGTGGAGCCTTGTTTTAACATTGGTTGGTCTCCGTGGTTAGATAGATGACATTGATATATGTTTTGATGTTTGTACATGATCATATGCATGCAAACTCGATCGATTCATGCATAATGAGGGGTGATTATTTTTCCTACGATGAAAACCCGATCGATGCATGATTCATGCATAATGAGGAGTGATTATTCATCCTACAGTGAAAACCCGTGAAGATTCATGCATAATGAGGAGTGATTATTCATCCTACAGTGAAAACCCGTGAAGATTCATGCATAATGAGGGGTGATTATTTGTCCTGCAGTAAAAGCCCGTGAAGATTTTCATAATGAGGGGCAAATTAACGTTCTACGATGAAAGCTCGTGAAGATGTATGTGTCGCATGTGTTGCATGTGGTTATTACAAACTCTTGTTTGAGGCTCATAGAGTCAGAATATTATTATTTTATTTATGACAGCATGTTCTGCTTTTATTTCGTGTTAGTCTATTTACTATTGTGCCTCGGCTCATGGTGTCTATTTACTATTGTGCCTCGGCTCATGGTGTGGGATTTGAAAACTTTTTTCAAGTACACTTGAACATATGAGATGATTTAACGAAGCCGGAGGTGGCGAAAGACCTTTTTGTAGTTTTTCCTTTTTATTTGAACTATGTTTTGGTTTGTATAATGTTTTGGGAGAAAAAAACTTGTACTGCAAGTCTTGGGGCATTTTTTTAATACACGCATGTTGTATGATCCAGGAGAGGAACCTTGGGTTCATTGTTGTTATTTGTTTCCTTATGTTTAGACGTTTGCCTTTGCGTTTCGACGTTTTATTAGATTCTTTTCGAATCAAAAGAATGATTTCTTTATTACATAAACGTTTTTATTCCAAATATTTTGTTTGTTCAAACCCTAGTTCAAAAAATGAGATTTTTTGGTGTGTTTTTGAGACTTGGGAAAGATTTTTCGATTTTGGCTCGAAAGTCTTTCGGGTGGCTCATCGCTCGAGCGGTGGAAAGTCCACTCGAGCAGACAACCGCTGTGTGGAAAAGTTAGGTTTTGTTTCAGAAGGAGGTTTTTGATTGGAGAAGCTTGGGGCTACGCTATCTAATTCAAGATGGCATAATTTGTTAATTGTTTTACAAATAAAATTCCGTTTTCTTTTGTTTCTCGTGGATTTTTATCATGGGAAATTGGGGCGTTACATTCTTCCCCAGGTTACCGTTGCTGGTAGCCGTCGTAGGCTCCTCCACTATGGCTCTTTGATCTTCTTCTCCGGTACGATCTTTGCACTGGTCTATTTCTGTCAACTTCACACTGTAGCTGCACATCAACTTTCGGTGCCCTATCTTACCACAAGAGAAGCAAATTAGGTGTACATGCTTGTATTCAATGCAATAAGTGTGTTTACCTTCAGAGAAGTGAGGAATTAGGGGTTTTCTCATGTCAATTTTGATACAAATTCTGGCTTATTTTCCCCTTGTTGATTTCAAATTATTCTCGTATCTCTTCAGAGGTTTGTCCAATTGCTTTGCTATGTGGAGGAGTATTTTCTCATTGTAATACTCAATTGGCAGCTGAGGCAAACGAACCCAGATTGCGGTTTTAATCGCTTCTGCTTTTGATGATTTGAAGTCACTCTCCCATTTCCTCACGGTTAGATAGTGGTCTTGAATTATCCATGGTCCACTCGTACGATTTAATCGATAATCCCTTTTGCTTTCAAATTTAAAGAGGAAGAAACCTAGCCCCAGAACAATGACTTCAAAGCTTCCTTCCAAGTTCTAGAGAGGTTTGATTTTGTTAATTAGGGTTGTGTAGCCGATCTCCCTTCCCATTAATTCCAAATCAAGTTATCTCTCCATGGTCTCTAATTTTTTCGTAACATGCTTGGTGGAATTGAGATTCTAATTGTATTTCCTGTTAGCATTGATTCGCCCTCTTCTTCAAAAACTGTTGTTTCATCCTCATCAAGTTCCTCCTCATTAGTTTCCAACTCCTTCATTTCTTTAGCAACTTTTGGTTGTCCCAAAAGCACAGCTTTAAAGGATTTTCAATCCTTCATAGATGAGGTTTTCTCTATGTTAGAATTTTCGCAGTCCTTCATTGGATATGAGTTTTCAATACAAGCTTCTATCCCTTTTGAGTTTTGTGGCAACACAACCTTCTTCTCAGTATCCATGTGTTCTTCCAAGATTTCTATATAATATTCTTTTAGAGCAGCTTCCACTTTGGTGCCTTTTATTTTCTTTTTTACTTTGTTCAAAACCATCTTCCTCTCGTAGAGAAAGAGATGTCAGGGTTGTATACTAAAAATCATAATTTTTTAATTTTAATATTTAATTTTTATTTATTAATAAAATTTATTATTTTATTTTATGAGAATCTTAATGAGTAATGTATGCATTCATTATTTATTTGATGTCATGCATGGATGCCTTTTATTCTACAGAATATTTAAACAGGTGTGTAGAGTTCGACTTACACATGGAATACCAAATTAAAGATTCTTGTGAAATACAAATTTTTGATTCACAGTTTAGATGGAATTTGATAAACTATCGGTATGACTGTAGCGCAGAGTTTTAGTAAACCTATCTTGATTACGGAAAATAGATAATAGCATCGCCTATTATTCCAACTCGTTGTGCTAATACGTTTTATGTGTATTGAACAAGACTACATTGGGATAATTAATTTCACACTGACTGTGTAAAATAATTCACACTCTATGGTTATTATGAGTACTTATACTCTTAATCTCGAAATAATTAATTATTTACGTATATTTAATATTCGTTATTTTGATTCATGAAAGGGTGTGATCTTTTACGGGTCTATAATCCTGGTGAGTTGGATAACGATACTAATTATATAGTGAATATTAATTATTGACGAAATTCACGTCTCAAAATATCGGGATTGACAATACCCCCTTAAGAAAGCTTATAAGTTTTGACCGAGCAAAATTCTACAGGTGAATTTAATTATCCGACAGTCAAATAAGTTAAGTGAAAGGTTTTAAGAAATTTATTTAAGAAACTGATTAAATATAATTGTCAGTAATTGAATTTAATCGACGGGTATTGAAAATATTAACGTGGGGAGAATAAATAAGCATTTAATAACAAGAGCTCGAATATTTGGTTTTGAGAATATGTGTTACGCCCCAAAACCTGAGGTCACGTGAAAAGCCCAAGAAACCATCGTTACAAACCAAAACCTTCCAAACGAGAAAACTCCACTGAAAGCAAAACGAAAACAGGATTTTATTTAATGAATAAATCACAAACACGCCATTTTAAGCCAAAAATGTTTCCCAAAAGATTTCTCATCCAAAAACCTTCTTTTGAAGCACAACCCAACTTTTAGTCATAGCTGCTATCTGCTCGAGCTCACAGAGCACGGCCTGAGCGGTGAGACCCCCGAGAAATTTTCAAGCCAAGAACCCAAAAATCTTTCCAAGTCTCAAAAACACACCTAAAAACTTCTTATTTGAACAAGGATTCAAATTACCAAAGAAAGCGTTAACTCGAAGATACGATTTCAGACGAAAACAAACAACGAGTTCAAAACCTTTCAACTACGTCCAACCAAGGGTTTAATTTAGGATTAAAAAAGGGCTTTTAAAGGAGTAAAAATCATTCAAAAATCACCCTCGAGGCATAGGAGTTTTATGTGGCGCAATCCAACCGAAAACCTTTTCGTATGACATTGGACCAACCTACAAAAACGGTAATAATAAACTACAGAAAGCAACAATCACCCTATGGTCTCACCCTCAAACATATATCATCCATACATTGGCTCCACAGCCATAAGAATTACATTACACATGCTTTCAAATCTAAAACATGTTACATCAAAACATGATCCATATGTAGACGGTTTAACTACCCAACAAGGACAAAACTAAAGGGTATTGTCTTCAACCACCTTTGGGCACCTCAAGATCAATCTACTTGACCACGTTCACTTGAAAAAGGTTTTCACAAATCCCACAACGTAAGCCAAAGTCCAATATGAAACAGACTAGCATAAAGTAAAAGTAAAGCATGCTAACAGAGTAATATGAATATCCCGACTCACACGAGCCTCAAAAGCAGTTTTACTTCTCAAACCACAAGATTTTAGGTCATTTCATATTGTGCAACAGTAACAAGCATACGCAATAATGTTCATATGCATGTCGTACTCTTTCATGGTCATTCACTTTGGGATAATACTAAACAATCATTCAATTCTTTGCGGTCTTTTACCGCAGGACAACCACTTGCCCTAATATGCGACTCTTCACGGTTTTTCATTGTAGGACAACAACCTACCCCAATATGCAATTCTTTACGATTTTTCACAGTAGGATAACAACTTGCCCCAATATGCAATTCATCACACGACACATGGTATGATTTAACAAATGTAGGTATGCACATAGCTATGTACCAAACACCAAATCACACACCATCGTATCATCCATGTAGCCACCAAAATTAACCGACATCTAAACCGAAACGTTCAAAAGCAAGCTCAACCCCAAGGGTTAGCTCCAAACCTTCAAAAATTTAGGTTTTCATAGCCTTTACATAAATCCCTCCGTTTTCAGGCCACCTTTTTGAAAACCACGAACACCCACACGTCCATCATCTCTGTAATAAACCACAACAAATGAAAAACATGCTTTTTGTCCAATAAACATGGTTTAAACATAAAGATAAGTCATTCATGCATTTTAAAATGGTAAAAACACATAAAATTCCACGTAGCACCCGTTTAAGACATGAGAGTTTAGGATCCTACCTCATAAAATCACAACCTCGAAGCTTTACCAACTGGCGAAAAACCAAAGTCACCAAAACACGATTCCGTTCGGATGTATGAGAAGCCGTCGGTGAATACATCAAGGATCCACCCTCTAATCACCAAGATCCGAGCCCAAACACACCCAAAACCTAGAGAGAAGGTAGAGCTTTTACGTAAAAAGAGAAGAAACTTGCAAAACAAGCTTTGGTTCAAAAACTAAGACATGAGTTGTCTTTATAAAATCTCGCGCCCGGCTGTCTTCCCCCATTGACCTAACTCTTGGCCACTAGCCCGCTCGAGCGAACAGAGCTCCGCTTGAGTGGCCATCGCTAGGTGAAAATCAAAACAAAAGAAGTAGGACCAAATTAGTAAAGGTATGTCACTTTTCTTCACATGCTTTTCACATATCTTTGTCCGAATAGCCCTTAGATCCTCATCCAAGCTCAAAATGCTCACCTTAAAAAATCACCAAGATCAAGTTTTAATTTCGACTCTCGCCAATACTTAATCATTTTAAAATAAAACGAGTCAGAGTCTTACAACTCTCCCCCTTCAAAGAATTTCATCCCCAAAATTTAACACAGAATCTCAAGCCAAACCCCAGCCTATCAACCATCAACATTCTCTGACGCAAATCCAGCAACACCGCACAACGGCAAAAATGCCCAAGTTACTAAAACCCCAAGTCTGTCGTCACACGACGTAAACACTGTTAGAGCCGCGCAACGGAAAATGTTCGATGAACGATGTCGTGACTGTAAAAAATGACGTTGTGCGATTTTTATGAAAAATAATAAAATAATTTGATATTTTATGATTAAATATACTTTCAAGAAACTTGAACAAGTTTCTTTGATGCCGAACAACGATCCGAGACGACCCAACGAACTTCTCACGTATATCCCGGCGAGTGGGCACCGATCCGGATCTTCGTGTATTCTTGCCTTGGTTTCTTCTCACACTTATCTCCAAAAGAAAAAATATGGATTGCCAAAAGGGAGAGAGAGAGTGGCGGCTAGGTTAGGAGAATTAGGGTTTTTTGTTTTGAAGCCTCGTTTTATAATATAAAAGAATATATTATATTAAGTATATATATCCACACTTTCCTAAAATGATAAGAAGAAATATAAACTAAACATAAAATAAACCCATCTTCTCTCTATTAGGGCCGTCCACCTAGGGAGTAATTCCTAGGTGTGCCAAATTCCAAAACTGTCCTCCAACAATTTAATTTAATTCCTGAATGTCTCCGACGGCAAAACAGTCATTCAAATTAAATTAAATAATAACCGAAACCAATAAGAAAAATAACCGTACGTATAGTGGGCTACGCGAGGGATCACGAGAAAGTATAGGACTCAGGCTAACCATACGAGAAAACTGGATATCCCTAACTCTGTCCCCGAGTTAGATCCTTTCTCGCACGAACCAGAACTTATTCCACTAA
>JAULJZ010200831.1:0-14487 GCA_032270985.1 Heliamphora pulchella
GGGGGGCGGGCTGGGCGGTGCAGTTGCTAAAGAGCTGAATTAGACTACTTTTGTTGATTTTATAAAATTTCTTTTAATATTGTGAATATAAATAATAGAATTTAAGAACTTGTAAAAGAAAGAACTTGAACTACGCTTGTGTCGTGTTTAGAGTCCTATATTTTACAAAGCTAGTTCCACGTTCGGCAAAAGGAGTGTTCTCTAAATTTGAATTTAAATATGAATATGCATGTAAATGATGGGGCATTCCCCTTAAGCAATATGCTGCGCGTGCTTTCGGGCATTTCGAAAAATGAGCATGAGGGCATCACATCAGTGTCGGAGTGAAATGGAAAAGAACATTAATTGTATTGTAGTAACATAACAAGTTAAACAATGGAATTTGTTAACACTATGATTAGGAGGGAAATTTGTCTAAAATGCTTACTGAAGACTAAATTGGCAGGGGAGAAAGCAAAAGAAATAGATAGTTCGGGATATAAAATCTATTATATTAGATAAGATAGATATAAAAATGTAGGGATAGTAGCTAAAGACGTTAGGGATAATGTAGTAATACTCACGAGAAAAAGAGATAGGATAATTTTTAATAAACTTATTATTCGAAAAAATATCGTTAATGTGACTAGCGTCTATGCACCTTAAATAGGATTGGATGACCATATTAAAAGGGCAATTTTGGGGTCAAATGGATTGAATAGTCCAAGATATACCAGTAGGCGAGAAGATAATAATAAGTCAAATGGATAGAATAGTCCAAGATATACCAACCTACGAGAAGATAATGGTCACGTAGGAAACAAGAAATCAAGATACAAGAGAGTTTACAGTGGATTTGGTTCTGATGATCTGATTTTATTGTAACCAACAATTTCTTTAAAAAGAGAACAATTAATAATTTTTAAGAGTGGATCTAATACAAGTCAAATAGATTGCTTTCTTGTTAAAAGTGTAGCTCCCCTAACATGTAAAGTTTGTGAGGTCATTCCAAGAGAGTGCTTAATATCACAACACAAACTTATAGCACTAGATATCTACACTAAACCCTATTTGATACCCATTTTAAGCGGTTGGACTGGACTAACAATGATGTGGGTCCCTTAATTTTATGTTTGCTTTTGACAAAAATGGACTCGACTAATAATCCTTTGGGATTACGAATCCTCCAAATTGGGTGGATGGTGAATCCTAGAGAAGGTATGGTATTAGCAATCCATTCCAGTCGGATTACAAAAAATTAACCAAATTGCCCCACGTTTTTTGCCATTCATTCAGGTTTTTTCCGTTCCATGGGATAAAGGGTGCTAGAGAGAGAGACAAGCTTCTGAAGTAGCAGATGGGTCTATTTTTCTGTTGCAGGGGGTATAGGGGGAGACTGGAGAGAGAGAAAGACAAAGAGAGAGAAGCTTTTAGAGACAACAAATGGAAATGGGAGCTGTTGGGTGCTGATAAAGAAAGAAGAAGAAACAAATAAAGAGAAAAGGGGGGAGAGAGAGAGAGAGAGAGAGAGAGAGAGAGAGAGAGAGCTGAGAAGAGAAGATGATAGAAGATAAAAGATTATAATTTATAATACAAGGGTAGAATTGGAAAATAATAAATTTAATCCAATTTCATAGGTACCAATCAAACACGTGGTTTAGTCCATTTGTCTAATCTGATGCAAATCAAACATGTGAATACTATTCCAACTTTATTATTGATCCATCTTCATTCATAATTTTTATATTAATCCCACCTCATTACTAATTCCATCTAATATACACTGGTTATCAAACGAGGGCTAAAGGATAACATGGAATCAAAAGAGATTAGAAATCCACAAACTATATAGTGGAATCTAGAAGGTTAGAAATTAAAGATTTTAAAGGACAAAAAGTATAAGGAACTGGAATATGATACTAATAATTGGTAGAATACGATGCTGAAATGCATTACAAGGATTTTTTTAAAGAAGTTCTTGGGGAGTTGAAAGGAAAATTTATCCAATAGCTGAAGAAATTTGGTGGTGGAACGTCAAGGTTCAAGCCATAGTAAAAAGGATTAAAAAGGGGCAAACAAATATAAATGTGAACAATTTTAGAAGTTATAAACGAGTTTGTAAGGACGTTAAGAGAACTCTTAGAGATGCTTAATTGAAAGTTTATGATGATTTTTATAGTAGATTAGAGAGTAAGGATTGAAAAAAGAACATATATAAACTCGCTAAGTTGAGAGAAATGGAAACAAGGGATTTCACTAGAGTAAAATGTAGAAAAAGTGAGGATTCAAGGAATTTTGTGAAGGATGAGGAGATTAAGGATGAATGAAAACATTTTTTGAGCATCTATTAAACGAAAAATATTTAGGAAGCTCAAGTGGAGAGCAATCTAGTAATTTGGATGAAACTAGATAATAAGATTTCTATAGTAGAATAAGGAAGGTTGAAGTGGAAACTTGGCTAAAAGGGATAAAATCTGGTAAGGCTTCGGGTCCAGATGGAATCTTTATTGAGATGTGAAATGCTTAGGTGAAGTGGGGGGGTCATCGATAACAAAATTATTTAATTAGATCATAATAATTATTAAAATGCATGAAGAGTAAACACCTATATATAAAAAATAATGGAGATATCCAAAATTGCAATGACTATAGAGGCATTAGGTTGATAAGTTATACGACAAAGTTATAGGGAAGAGTGATTCAACATTGAGTAAGAGTTATAACAACAGTGAGAGAAGCAATTTGGATTTATGTATGGTAGATTAACTATGAAAGCAATTCATGTACTAATAAGAATAATAGAGAAGTATAGACAGAAGAAAAAAGATGATACGGTTGTTTATCAACAAAAGAAAGATGATATGACATGTGTTGGAGAGAAAAAGTGACAAAGGGGATATCCTTGTAATAAAAGACATATGATAGAGTTATTACTAAAATTCGATTACCCACAAGAGAAGTGAGTGAATTTTCAATTATAGTAGGATCTAGGGCTAGTTTTGAATTATTATTTTTTTTCTTTTTGCCTTAATTTTGGATGAATTGATTGAAGTTCCATGGTGTATGTTGTTCAATGATATTATTTCAGTTGATGAGATTATGAGAATAAAATTAGAAATAAAATGTTTAAAATACGTAGAAATAAAACCGAATATATGGAATGTGAATTTAGTAGTAAGAGAGTTACTAATAATGAACAAGTAAAGATTCAAAATCAAGAAATACCAAAATGGAAATATTTTGTTATTTAGATTAGATTATTAACAAAGCGAGAGAGATTACAGACGTACAACTCATAGTATCAAAGTTGGTTGGCTCAAGTGGAGGGAATACTTCCGTATACTATGTAACTAGCAGATATCTACAAAATTGAAAGGAAAATTTTGTTGGACATTCATTAGAGCAGTGATGCTATATGGGGCTAAATGTTGGATGATTACTAAGGGACATCACGTAAATATAGTGAGTATTGCTGAATTGAAAATACTGAGGTGGATGTGTAGTGAGACTAAAAAGTATAAAATTAGGAATAAAAACATTCGTAGGTTGCACCAATTAAATATAAGTTGAGAGAAAATAGACAAGTGGCTTAGACACGTACATCGCAGCTCAGTTGATGTCATAGTTTAAAAAAAAAAATATTGTTAATGGAAATACTAGAGAGGAAAAAACCTAAATTGATATAGGATGTTGTAGTAAGAAAGGATGTGAACATATTGAATTTAACTGAATTTATAGCCTTCAATAGAGTAGAATTGCTAAAAAAGATTCATATAGCCGAGCCCAATTAACTGGGACATATGACTTTGTTTTATATAATAAAAAAAATATTGGGACTTTTAAGTTTGGCCTAGAGGATTTTGAAGTGTTAAATATTCTGGTTGCTTCTAGCGAGGAATAATGATGTGCTAAACCTTCCTGCTTCTCGAATGAAATATTAGCTTGATCGCTTTTAGGGAGGTGTATTTTAATTGGTGGGATTTCTTGAAGTATGGATCTAATAATGGTGCTACAATATGGAGTTGGCTTAGCTGTATGCTCATAATATTTGCACATTAATCAATTTAATTTTGTAGTTCTAGTAATGGGACATTAGTAGATAGTTGGGCCTGTGAGAATATTATTATTTTCTTGGGATATTTTTTCATTATTAGGATCTTGTTTCCTAGTTTAGTTTTATTACCATTATTAGGGTTTTCTATATATATATATATATATATATATATATATGTGTGTGTGTGATGTGTTCCTTTATTATTGTTTAAGTTTTTTGTTAATAGAAATAGTACTTTCTTATCTTTGCTTTCATGGCATCACAGCCAGCAAAATCCTAGCCGCCGCAATCACCGTTGATTACCGCTTCCCCCTCCGATGCAACCCCACGAAAGCCTTAGCTCTGCCTCACAACATCTTTGCAAAAATTGCGACTTTGTTTGCACCATCTCAGCAAAACCCTAGCCGCTGCTCACCACAACCACCGACGAGCCTTCCCTGACCTCCAGCGATCACCGACGAGCCTTCCCCGACCTCCGATGACCACTGCCAAACCTTCTTTGTGGTTCAGTGACCCACGACACAGCTGTATTCCTTCTTCTCCTTTGTCCGCGTACTTTGAAAATCTTACAAACCCTAGTCAACAGTAATCTTCTTGGCCCAACAACATCAACCCCTTGCCGACCCTTCTACTAGAACCGATGACTACCGAAAAGCCCTAACAAAGATTTGACAACCACCGCTGACCTCCGATGAAACCTCTGTTGCCGACGAACAGTGTCGCAGCCCTCTCCCTCTTCGCAAAACCTAGTCGTAGCCCTCTTCTTCTTCGGAAACCCGAGGCGTAGCTCTCTCATATGCAAGCTCCAACAGTAAAACCCACCAGCCTCCCTGAGTACCACCGGCAACCTCGTCGGAGCCTTTGCATCTGTCTTTCACCAGATTCATCCCCAAAACCCTCAATCTGCAACCCGCTATGTGTCGCCGACTTCAAAAACCCTAGATCGGTAACCTTTGACCTGTGCAAAACCTCAGCCAAGGCTCTCTAGCCACTGGCGACTTCGCCGGACCTCTCCATCAGCAACGACGACGTGGCCGGCCACCTTCACCACCTCCGGCGATCTCGCCGGAATATTTATCATATCTAGTTCTTTGTTTAGACTAATTTTGTTATGCTTGGAAGACTAAGTTTAGATCTGGTTCTTTGATTGAGACTAAGTTTTTGCCTGGGAGAGTCCGGTTGTTTCGGATTTGATTTGTTCATCTGCTCTACACTATTTTTTTGGTTATCTCCCTCAACATGTCAGAAGACAAATTGCAGGCTATTAGCATTTGGCGGAATGACTCTATTTCCTCTTCATCCCAAGCTCTTTTTGATCAGTTTTGTCAATTTCAAGCTATGCTTGACTCCCTTGGGAATCAGTCACATGCTTCTCTAACTACTTTTCATTCAGGTTCTCATAATTCTTACTTATTCAGGTATATGACCATCGACTTGGATATTTGATTCTGGTTCTTTGCATCATATGACGTCGAATCTCTCGTCTTTGCAATTGTATTTCCCCTTCGTCTCCTATAACTGTTCGCACTGTCGATGGCTCCCTTACGAATGTTGTTTCTATTGGCTCGGTTGTCCCCTCTCCTTCGTCCACTTTGTCTATTCTTGATGTTTTTTATATTCCACAGTTGTCTGTTAGTCTACTGTCTATTCGCCAGCTCTTTGATTTTGGTTTTGATGTTCTTTTTTCTTCCACTGGTTGTGTTGTTTAGGACTGGAAGACAGAAGTAGTTTGGGCTCGAGTGTAGAGCTGCTGACCTATACATTCTGGAGAACATGCATATTCCTGCGGTATCCAACGCTGCCATGTCATCCTTTTCTTTAGATCCGCATTCTTCCCCATTCTATCTTTGGCATTCTCGCTTAGGTCATTTGTCAAGTGATCGTTTAAAACTTTTAGTTTAGTCTGGTAGTTTAGGAAAAGTGTATGTAAGTGATATTTCTGAGGGCAGTGGCTGTAAACTTGCAAAAATGTCAACTTTACCTTTTTCTAAAAGTGCATCTATTTCTACTTCTCTTTTTTCGATTGTCTATACTGATGTTTGGGGCCCTTCTCCTCTTGCCACCAAGGGTGGTTCTACCTATTGTGTTACCTTAATTGATGATTATAGTTGGTTCTGCTGGGTATACCTTATGTTTCACAAGTTTGATTTCTTTTGTGTCTATCGTGACTTTCATTCTATAGTTCGTACATAATTTTCTACCACTATAAAGATTAT
The DNA here is from genome assembly GCA_032270985.1 of Heliamphora pulchella. Lineage (NCBI taxonomy): Eukaryota > Viridiplantae > Streptophyta > Magnoliopsida > Ericales > Sarraceniaceae > Heliamphora > Heliamphora pulchella. The sequence continues at coordinate 6,250 of JAULJZ010200831.1, forward strand.
TTGTTCCAATTTGAGTGGGGAATCTTTACTAACTGAATTTACAAATTTTTTGATCTCCTCTGGTACTATTCATCAGTCATGTTCAGATACTCCGGCCCCAAATGGTCGCGCTGAGAGAAAATATCGGCATATTCTTGACACAGCTCGATCTCTCCTCTCCTCTATTCCTACTGTCTTCTGGGGAGACACTGTTCTTACAGTTGTGTATCTTCTCAATCAAATGTCATCTCCTCTTCTTTCTGGGTTATCTCCTTATGAGAAACTTTTGGACATGCTTCCAATTACTCCTTATTGGGCGTATTTGGTTCAGTTTGTTTCCTTCTCCCTAAACGAGAACGGACCAAACTCAGTGCCCACTCTACTTTCTGTCTTCTTAAGTTATGGCCTCTACCAAAAAGGATATCGGTATTATAATCTTGTCTCTCGACGTATTTATGTCTCGCATCATGTTGTTTTTCTTGAGCGTCTTGCCTATTTCAATCTTCCTCCCAAGTATGCTCGTGTTTCTAAAGACGACTTAGTTTATGTTGATCCTTTTCCCCTTGATGTGCCATCTGTGGAATTTACTTCTACCATTGACGTCCCTGATCTTCCGCCTCCCTCCCAACCTTCTCAGTCTTCCTCTCTCCTGATGGGTTACTCAAATCTTCTAGTTGCTTCTCCACCTGTATCCACCAGCGCCGACCTTACTCCATCTGCTCATGTGGCTTCTGAGGCCCCAGCACCTCCTGATCGTTGCTATCCTGTCCGTACTTGTATCTGCCGGTAAGACTTGGTTTTTCGAACACTTGTTTTTATCCTTTATATCGTGCTTTTTTGACTTTTATTCATACTTATTTTGAGCCCCAATCTTATAACGAAGCATGAACTGATCTTAATTGGATTAATGCAATATTTGACGAATTATCTGCTCTTCAGAAAATTGGTACGTGGGATTTTGTCACTCTCCTTGCAGGTAAAAATTTCATTGGATGCAAGTGGATTTATAAAGTCAAAACTCACTCTGATGGCTCCTTAGAGCGCTACAAAGCTTGTCTCGTTGCCTAAGGGTTTTTCCTAAGAATATGGTGTTGATTACAAGAAGACATTTGCCCTAGTTGCTAAAATGACCATTGTTTGTACCCTCATCTCTGTTGCTGTTGTTCGTCATTGGCCTCTCTTTTAACTTGATGTCAAGAATGCCTTTCTCAATTGATACCTTCATGAGGAAGTTTATATGCACCCTCCTCCTGGTCTTCCTCATCCTCCGGGCATGGTATGTCGTCTCTGTTGTACTTTTTATGGCCTTAAGAAATCTCCACGTGCCTGGTATGACCGTTTTCAGTTTACTGTTACCTAGATTGGATTTCATTTTAGCCCCGACTAGGACTGATATTACCTATGCTATTTATGTCGTCAACCAATTTGTCTCTGCTCTTCGCTTCACTCATTGGGCTGCTTTGCTCCGCATTATCCGTTATGTTCAACATACTATTTTCCACAGTTTATTGTTGTCCTCCACCTCCACGTTAACTCTTCAGGCATATGTGGATACTGACTAGGATGGTGATGCTTCTGATCGAAAGTCTACTACTGAGTATTGCATCTTTTTTGGTGAATCACTCATTTTTTGGAAGAGTAAGAAGCAGTCTGTGGTTGCCCGTTCCACTGTTGAGGCGGAATATTGTGCTATGACCCATACTACTGCTAAAATTGTCTGGCTCCGATGGTTTATGTCTGATTTGGGTGTCTCTTACGATCTTCCTACCTCACTTTATTGTGACAATAAGAGCGCTATCCAGATTATCTATAATTCTGTGTTTCACGAGTATGCCAAGCATATTGAAATTGATTGTCATTTTGTCTGTCAACACCTTCAATTGGGCACCATTAGCCTCCCGTTCATCTTTTCCTCTTTGCAGATTGCTCGCTTTCGTCTTTTGTTGGATAAACTCTCGCTGCTCTGTGGGCTTGCATCATGAGTTTGCGAGGGAGTGTGAGAATATGTTATTATTTTCTTGGGATATTTTTCCATTATTTTGATCTTGTTTCCTAGTTTAGTTTTATTACCATTATTAGGGTTTTCTATAGCTTATATATATATATGATGTGTTCTTTCATTATTATTTAAGTTTTTATTAATAGCAATAATACTTTCTTATCTTAGCTATCAGTGCCAGCTTAGCTGTATGCTCATAATTCTTTCACATTAATCAGTCTATTTTTGTAGTTCCTCCACTTGTTGTTTCCAGAATTCTCCTTTTTGTTTTTAATTAGCGACGGCGTTACACTAATACGTAAAGAAATAGTAATGCTTGCAGAATTCTGGACAGAATTTTTATACAAAATCACCTGACCTTTTGTGGACCTCTCATTAAAACGAAAAATATTCTCCATTGTAGCTCCAAATTTCAAAATGTCATTACTGCATCATTTTGGTTTTTCTATTGGGAAATTCTGTTTGTAAACCATTTTTCATAAAAAAAATGTACAGACAAAGTGAGCTGATTTTTCCTCAGGGCCACAAAATTTACTTAATTTCCATATTGAACATTATGTCTCTCTGCTATTAGAACTAGTTACACATTTAGTACTCCACTTGGTGCATTTTTCCTGGTGTTATTGACTTGCTCCTTTATTGGTGTTTATCTAGTTAGTTTGATTTTTGAAACATGAAAACCTTCCTCTTTATTGCTGGACCACTGGCCGCTAACTTGTATCCTTGTCAAATTGGTAATGGTTATTTTTTTCCCGTCATGGCTATTTTACCTGGTGATAGCTTCTAGAGTAATTTATATTATTCAACATCAAATCTTATTTTTGTTATTTCTCGTTCATGGGTTGAGTATTTGATATCTTTTTGTTTGTAAATGAAGGGTGATGTTTATCCTGTGGAACCAACTGATGATTTCCCAGTAAATCAAGTTCTTGATGCTCACTGGGGTGTTCTCAATGATGAAGATGTAAGAATTCTTGTTGCTACTTATGCCCCTATGTTCTTTGTTAACACTGTAGTTGTGATTTGGAGGTCAGCCCCATTGTAAATATTTTGAAAGCCTGGTCCTCCTTGACTGAAACTTCCTAAAATACACCAATACGAAAACACACTATTGTTTCGGCGCTCTTAGAAATATCTATCGATATTCGCTTCTATTTGCCTCCTTATATATATATATATATATATATATATATATATATTTGGGAATAATAATAAAACTTAAATTTGTTAGAAATCTGAGAAATTAGAAAGGAGTAGAGGAGAGGTAGCGAGAAGAAGATAAAACAAGTATTTAAAATCACTTTCTTTCTTTGTTACCACAAAGTTCTTTTTTTGTAACACTTGTGACTGATTTTGTTTTCTTTTAATCTCTACAACTACTAGAATTTTTCATTTACTCATATTTGTTTTTTCTAATCCATATCTTGTGTGGAATATTTGACATTAGTTTAACTTTCTAGTAGTTAGTATTAATATTAATTCAATTCTATTTTAATTTTCTATATTATGATATGTTAAAATGAATATATGCCCTTAAACATATTCAATTGAAAATCTGCTGTGGATATGTGGAAAGACTGGAAAATATAAAATTAGAAATGAAAACATTCATGAAATGGTAGATTACACCAATTGAAAATAAGTTGATAGAAAATAGACAAAGTGGTTTGGTCACATACAACAAAGAGCAATAGATGCGACTATTGGAAAGACGATAGGATTACTATTAAATTAATGAAAATGCTGAGGGAGATCTAAATTGACATGAGATGGTGGTGTGAAAATAGATATGGATTTATTAAATTTAATTGAATACATAGCCCTCAATGGAGATGAATGGAGAAAAATGAATGTAACCGACCTTGAATGAGTGGGATACAAGGCTTAGTTCTATTTGATTTAGTTTGGTTTGGTATGCTTCCCACACTGTCCCTAAAAACAGTAGCTTATGACTCGTTTTGAATCTGAAGCTTTTTGACTATGACTCATTTTGCAACCATGGTTCTTGACTTTTTTAATAGGAAAAATAATATTGATGTTAGAGCAAGTAGTGTGTCAATCATCAAATTTGGTATTTTGGAATGAGCGTTGTAATGCTCTAGTGTCTAGATTGTGTGGTTTGTCATGCAAGATGGTTTTCTGGTAGTTTGTCAGAGTGTATTACTGTGGCTTGAACGAATTTAGGTCCTTGGCAACATCATAAAACAATTTCGTTTGGTGTTATGCATAGAAGGTTTCTAGAATCTTACCCACATTCCACTCCATTTTGATGATGCGAAAGAGTGGTGGTTTCTTTTCTTGTCCCTGGTATAAATCACTTGGGCAATTCGTGAGACAGTGAGCGACCTATTAAATTGTTGGAGTGGGAGATGTTTTTGGCAGTGTGGGAAAGGATATACTGCATGTTTGGTGTGGTGCACACGGAGGGAGAGAATGGGGAAGTTGTGAAGGTTATTAGCCCCCAATTCATAAGACTAAAGGAGTGCTGTTACGAACTTCATAATATTGCCCTTTTGAGGCTTTCACATTATACCTTACATTTATCTCATAAAAATCTAATTACACTATAGAAAATACTAATAGAATAGTAAAGAACTGCTTTTTCAGTATAATTTTCCTGGTTGTTCGGTACATGAAGTTTACATTCGAAAGGATCAAATTCAACTCCCATAGGTCTCTGTAAGAATCTTGGATTTTCAATGAAGCATGAAAGCCAGAACATTTTTGAAATGGATTCCTGTTTGAAGATTGCAAAATTAATCCCTGTATGTAGGATCTAGTTGAATAGTAAAGTAGTGATTTACGGTTATAGGAAGAGAGAAAGAAGAAGAGAGAAAGACAGAGAAAATATTATTAGAAGAATAATGAGACTTGACTTTACCTCTACACCACACCAGTATTTATATAAGAGACACCAAACTAATTACAAAACGACCCTAACATATATAAGTAATTATCTAACACTTTCTTTAAAGCTGGAGTATAGAGATCGAACATGCCCAGCTTAAAAAGAAGTCACTGGAAGCTAGAAGCAGCTAACTGTTTGGTCAGAATATCGCCTAATTGATTTTCAGAGCAAACATATGGAGTGGCAATTTGTTTCGTCATCATTAAGTCCCGAATAAAATAGAAGTCAACTCCAATATGCTTAGTGCGCTCATGGAACACATGATTATTAGCAATAAATATGGCTGCTTGATTATCATAAAATATCTCTATAGGACGAGAAGACGTGATGCCGAAGTCATGAAAAAGAGAACGTACCCACAATATTTCAGATGCAGTATGGGTCATGGCACGATACTCTGCTTCAGCACTGGAACGAGTAACAATATTCTGTTTCTTACTACGTCAAGTGACAAGATTATCGCCAACAAAGGTATAATAGCCATAAGTAGACCGCCTATCTAAGAAACTACTAGCTCAATCAGCATCACTAAAGCCAATCACAGACAAATAATAAGATGTGTGATACAACAATCCACGACCTGAGGCATGTTTCAAGTAACGAAGAATACGACAAACAACATCAAAGTGTGGTTGACGAGTAGCATGCATAAACTGGCTAACAACACCAACCGCATATGTGACATCAGGACGGGCAACCGTGAGGTAAATTAATTTCCCAACAAGCCGCCGATAACGACCAACGTCTAGAAATGATTCTCCATGTTCAGCACCGAGCTTAACAGTAGAATCCATAGGTGTATCAACCGGACGAGCATTAAGCAACTCAGTCTTAGAGAGAAGATTAAGAGTATACTTACGTTGGGATTAAGAGCATACTTACATTGGTATAAAGAGATCCTTCGAGAGGAACGAGTAACTTCAATCCCAAGAAAGTAACGGAGAGCGGCTAAGTTCTTGGTGTGAAAATGATGAGCCAAATGTTGGTTTAAAGCAGTAATACCAGTAGAATCATCATCAGAAATAATGATAGTATCTACATAAACGATTAGCACAATAGTACCAACAGAAGAGTGATGAACAAAAATAGAATGATTAGATGTGGAATGCTGAAAACCATATGTAATGACAACAGAACTAAAGTGAACAAACCAGGCACGAGGAGATTGCTTTAGACCATATAGAGTTTTACGCAAGCGACAAACAAGATGCTCACTTCCAGACACAACATAGTCAAGGGGTTGATCCATAGGCCTCTTCCTAAAGATCACCATGAAGGAAGACATTCTTAATGTCAAGCTGATATAATGGCGAAGAACGACTAACAACAACGGATAGAAAGATTTGAATAGAGTTAAGGCAAGCCACAAGAGAAAAAGTTTTCAAGTAATCAACATCATAGGATTGAGTATAGCCCTTAGCCACCAAACGCTCCTTGAGACGCTTAACAGAACTATCCGGAAGGTAGACATTCCACAGCTTGCTTCTCAGGGGGAAGAGTGGTAAGCTCCCAAGTTTGATTCTTGTAAAGGGCATGCATTTCCTCATCCATAGCAAGTTTTCAGCCGGAAATGGACACAACCTGCTTGTAAGAAGTAGGAATAGAACCGGACAACATAGTAAAAATAAAAGTGTGAAAACAAGATGGTAAACGATCATAAGACAGAAAGTGAGTAATAGGATATTGGGTGCATGTACGTTTACCTCGGCGTAAAGCAATCGGTAAGTCATCGGAACTAATAGCGAAGGAGATAGATTTCTCTACTGGAGAAAATGAAGAATTCGGGCCATATGAGACGACGGGCTTATCTTGAGATCGTTGATAAACCTGCAAAGGTGGGTTAGAGGGAGAAGATGGTGCCGGAGGTAGAGGTAGAGGTAGAGGTAGAGGTAGAGGAAGAGTAGGAGAAGGGAGAGACTCCCCCTCACGACAACAGATGAAATCAGAAGAATGTTGGCTACCGGAGAAAGTGAAGAAGGGAGTGGACTCAAAGAAGGTCACATCAGCACTCTCAAAGTATCAACAAGACTCTGGACGATAACACTGATATCCTTTTTGAGTACGAGAGTATTCAAGAAAAACACACTTATGTGCGCGATGTGATAACTTATCACTACCAGGATCAATGACATGCACAAAAATAATACAACCAAAAACACGATTAGTGAGTGAGAAAGGTGTAGAGTTAAGATATAGCAATGAAAAGAGAAACTGGCGATCGAGAACAACGGAAGGCATGCGTTTAATCAGATAATAAGCAGTAAGGACAACACCACTCCAAAAACATTTGGGAACGTGGGCATGAAACAATAAGGTTCGAGCAATATCTAGCAAATGACGGTGCTTGCGTTCAGCAACACCATTTTGTTGTGACATGTGAGCATAAGTCGTCTGATGAATAATATCACAATCGACACAAAAAGAAATAACAGTAGACTGCATATATTCCAACGCATTATCAGATCGAATAACTTTGATGCGTTTGCCAAATTGAGTAAAATTTTTATTGTAGAATGTACAAAGAGCATGAGGCAATTCAGACCGGTGTTTCAACAAAAAAGCCAAGTCATACGAGAGTAGTCATTAACAAAGATAACAAAATAAGAGTATCCACTAGTACTTGGAGTTCGAGAAGGACATCAGATGTTCGTGTGGACCAAATCAAAGGACTTGGACTGACGATGATGGCTACGACTAGGAAAGGAACTACGGTGATACTTGCCTAATTGACATGCTTCACACTCGAAACGGGACGTAAGAGGTAAGTTGGGATGGCCAACTTAAGTTTTAGCTGGTGAAGGATGACCTAAGCGAAAGTGCCACTGAAGAGGTGAAATGGTAGCACTTAAGGCGGATGAAGTATGGAAAGGATAATTAGAGTCAATGTCAAGATATTATAGCCCGTTTTTCTCATGTCTCGAAGCAATTATCTTCTTGGTCTTGAGGTTCTAAAAGACACAAAAAGTAGGAGAAAAGGTTACAGAGCAATGCATAGATTTAGTGAATTAACTAACCGAAAGCAAGTTAAAAGGAAAATCAAGAATATAAAGACTAGAAGGTAAGACCAAAGAAGAGAGGGATGAAGGATACTTTGTCTGTGAACCAGTCGAGATAAGCCATCAGCTAAGACTATATGATGCTTAATAGGAGTCAAATGAGAGAAAAGAGATTGATAATTAGACATATGAGAACTAACGCCTGAATCAATGATCCAAGATGGAGAAGTAAGAGCCGTACATGCGATATTACCCGAATTAGCTAAGGTAGTAGTAAAAGAGGGCGGAAGAATCTCACACAAGGTCCGAACAAGCTCGCTAAATTGAATATGGAGAGTATCAGAAGAAGTCTATAT
>JAULJZ010200842.1:0-19715 GCA_032270985.1 Heliamphora pulchella
TGCACCAACTGAATACAAGTTGACAGATAATAACTTAAAATGATTTGGATACAAAACCGAAAAGAGGAAGCCATAATCATAACAAAATGATGATAAATAATACACAAGAAGACAATAGATGCGGCAGAAGTATGCAGTATCTTCAGCTAGCCTTAAAAGGGAAAGCGCAGGATGCGAGTCCAGGTTGAGATATGAGTTTGTGTTCGTTACTTATCGACCCACACATGAACAAACACCCCAATCAACAAACAAACATGCAAGTAAATAATCAAATGTACAATCAATCCTTGTAAATTATGGATATGTAGCATCTTTCCATCCAAGCCTTTGTCTAGAGCATTTCTTGTTTTTCATCTCACAAACATTCAATTCCAAAACCATATTTTCATTACAAGCAATTCATTCTCTATTTTAATTTCTATGTTGTTGATACTCTATACTTAAATGATAGATTTCCAGTTACTGCATTACAATATTCAAGTCTCTACCACCGTCACAGACATTGGAGCCCCGAGTGCTCAGCTTGCCCCAGAAATTGAACTAACTAGAGGGTCAGTATGCGAAGAGAGGTCTAAATCAGCACGAGAACATCTTGTGCCGAGCTTCAAAATTATAAATTATGAAAAGGAAAACTGAAATCAGCATCCTGGTTTCCTTAAAATCAAGATGTTTAGCACATCTGACTGAAAGACCCTTAAAAGCTTAAAGCCTTGGGTCATATCCTCAGAGGGCGCCCTGTCTTAGGTGAAACAAAATATGTATGTATCTAGAAGCACACAAAATTAATACAAGTGAACCGTCCATGCACTAGCATCATCCTTCACTGAATCAGGGAAGTCAACCATTGATATGGCATTCTTTATTATTATGTTCAATAATACAAATAAGCAAATATATACAACTGTTTACACCATAATTAAATATTCCATGTCGAGAATATTATTTCTGTCTAAATAGCTTACTATATTTTATAAAAACTTGATGGAAAACAATATATGCACCTAAAATGCTCATATGGATTATTCTTGAGTATGACAAGTGGCAGCCAAATAGAAGAGTGGCAGTTAGAAGAAGTTAAACCTGCATGGGACACTTGGCATTGTAGGAAAAACATGTGTAATGAGAAGTATTGAAGGGTTGTAGGAAGTTATTTATGAAATTTTCTATAAATATTAGTATTGTAAGCATTGTAACACACACTCAACTCGGCAAAACGCCTATTTTTTTCGTTTCTTTCTAAGAGTAGCTTGTAACTTGTAGATCTTCTAACCAGTTCTAATTCCTATCAAAGTAATAAAATTCGTTTTTATTACTTTTGATTATCTCTGTTGTTATCTTCCGGCGAAATCCTGAAACACAGTCAAAAACCCAGCACAGTCGCTTGATATCACGAAATCCCTGTCGAACTCGACAGCGAATCGTTTATTTTGGTAAACAACAACATAATATGCATGTGCAACTAAATGCTGCCAACATGTACCTTAGGGAAACCCATTGTAACGGGAACTGTAAGAACAGCAAAGACCCTTGAAACCTTTTTCATGGTTTTAGCAGCAGGATTACCTTCCATTCCTTCTTGCATGTTGCACTGAAAAAAGGTTAGATGTCAGTTAATGGAAAACTGAGACAATACAAAGCAGCGAGCATAAAACTACAAGATTTTCAGCACACGATTGCAAGTAAACAGGATTCAAAGCTAAATATTACAGAACATATAAGGACTATATATATATATATATGTGTGTGTGTGTGTGTGTGTGTGTGTGTGTGTGTGTGTGTGTTAGGATCTTTGAGGATAAATCAGAAAATATTGACACCTTATGTTTTGATTTTCAATGATTGGAGAACAGTGTGTGATGCGTAATTTCGATCTTTTGTAACTTTTTCTTTTTCCTGGCAGATGCCTTGCCTGCCCCACACGTATCTCTACTTATAATAATTTTTAATAAATTTTCTTTGTCGCTGATCAATTAATAAAAACTGGTTGAGGTTGACCTCAGTTCTGCTCGGCAGAAAAGAAGAGCACTGATTCAGCAGGTATTAACAAAATTAACTAGGACAGTTGCATTTATAGCATCTCATAACAAATATTGTCATTGGAAATATGATAACTAGATAAGCATGAGATGTTTTTGTAGAATTGCACCAAATATAGAATGTACCTTCTAAAGTAAGAAAACACATAAAAAGGAACACAGGTATTTTTATCATGAATGTGTCATGGAAGTAACTTTTATCTATGTGTGTCCATCTCATAAATTATCTCACCTTTAAATCTACTATATGTTCCGTTTCTTTTACTCATCACAGGATCTCCTATCTAAGCTTCCACGGAGAAGCTAGTTGATTCAGAAAAGACAAAAAGACACAGTTGCAGAGGAAATACAAGGTCACATGCTTCTCTATTTTCCCGTTAGAACAGGCCTTCTAAAATCATAACATGCACTCACCCAATTAAATTAATCACAGAATAATTATCAAAATAAAAAAGTGCTATGCATCAGCTATCAGTAAGACTGAAGTAAATGGGGGATTAGGGATAAACATCTAGGAAGGACTGAATTAAGTGACTCCATTGTAGATTCGAAATTGGCCAAAAGTTGTTACCCATATCCTGATATGTCCATTGAGAGCAGGGCATGCTAAATATTCCCATTTCTTAATAATCTTATCAACCATAAAATGGTGTTTATGGCACAAAGAGCATTAAGCATGGTACTTGATTCATTTTAAAGCAAAAATGCCATAAAAGCAACATAAAAGGGAGTTTTATGCATTATAAAGTAAACTTGGACTACTAGACATGCTTGCAAAGTGGATGTCCAAATAGACAAATTGGGCACGCATGATGCAGCTATACAATTACCAAGATGCCCTGTCGACATGAGTAAACACAAGTAATTTGCACATTGCGAAAAGCAAATTCAATGTAGACCTAAGCATACAACAATGCCAACATCAAAAGAAACAATATTCTATAAATAGCAATCTTCTCGTGTTAAAGAATTTCCCAACACGCAAACAAGGAGCAAAGTACAGAAAAGAATCTCACAGTTTAAGTTCCCCAGCAACTTGCCTAACTTAATAGGGTTCCAAACTTAACTCATAAATGCAACAAAGCCAATTGTTCTAGTCTAAAATTGGTGTCTATGTTGTTAAAGATTGTTTGTTAACAATAGCTTTGTCAGTTGCGTTTCTCTCAGGTTGTTTTAAACCCTTGGATGCATCCTTTGTTTAAACATGGCTCATTGCTAGCTGCTCCATTGGAAAACAAACGAAGAATAGAACAAGGTGGATCAAAATACAAACTGTAATCCATCATGTGGTACTTAAAGCCTCGCTCATAGTTATTAAAAGCGACAAGCGCACTCGGGTGTCTTTTGGAGCTTAGGCGTGAGGCGCAAGGCGAGGCGTGGGCTTTAATAAAGTGAGGCGCACATTGTTGGAAAAAATAGCAAATAACATAGACAATTAACTTAAAATTTAATATAGGCAAATTGGAATTTACATATTATGAACACTAAGATAAAAAGGTTTAATAAACATATGCCATTCCAAAAACTATAAAAACATCTACCAAATGTTAAATAATCAACACTCTCTGATTAGATAAGTGCTACATAGGAAAATTCAACAAAAGTAAGATATACATAAAACATATACTTTTTCTCAATATTACCCCACCAAAAGAAAATGTCAATATCTAATTCGAAACCAATAATTGCATGCAAGATTTACAAGTATAAAAAATATAAAAGTCCAAATTTACTATTAAATAATATTTGAATTGAATGTCAATTTAATTTGAAATAAACAAGAGAAGAAAATGAGAGAGCGAGATTGAGCGTGAGAGTAACAAGTGATAGCGAGATAGAAAGAAATAGAAAAGAAGAATGGAGAGAGAAGAGCACAACACAGGTGCAAATCAAAGAGATGCGTTATGAATCATGATTCGCACAAGAACATGAGAAGGAGAAGGAGAAGGAGAAGAAGAAGAAGAAGAAATAGAAAACTATATTAGAATTCAAGACCCAACAAAATTTAATGTCAATTTATACAAGGGTTTGTTTTGTCCTATCCTCTATGGTAATAAGACAAGATTTTGTTTTTAATTAGATATACTTCAACTTTTGATATTGAACAAATTTTATAAATTAAGAGGCTCAAATCGCATCAAGAAAAATCAAAAGTATAAATGAGGTGCAAGAGACGTGCGCCTTGAGCCACTTCTCGAGGCGCGCTAAGGCGACACTTCATTAAACTCACCTCGCCTCACTATACTTAAGGCGCATAAACTACGCCTATTTCCGCCTTGGGCTTAGATGCACGCCTAGGCGCACCTTTAACAACTATGGCTTTGCCACATATGGAAAGCAAGAATCTATACCTATGAAGCACAGACACCTACCCAGAAGTTGCATACCAGTGTCGGACACATGTCGGAACCGACACGCTGAACACGTGTCCAACACGTAAATGAAAGTGTCCAAATGTTTTTAATTTTATTTTTAGTCGGACATGTTGGGGACACGTTCGGACACGTTTTGGACATGTTCAGGGTGAAAATTTTAATTTTAAGTTTTATATGGGGTCTAAACTAAACATGTAAAAAGTTTAAATAGGGTTCAAATAATAAATACCAAAAAAATCTTAATACCCCTATTCCTAGTCATAAAAGCAAAAGATGACGTCACGAAAGGCCCATTGTATGCCCTAGCTGCGCGATTGGAGAGAGAGAGAGAGAGCATTGAAGAACAAGCAAGGGAAACTTCTTTTTCTTCAACTTCTTCTTCTTCACTGTTGTCTTCTTTTTCTTCTCTGTTCATTTGGCACCTACTGTAATTTTTTTTTAAAATTCATAACTGAATGTTGAGGGAAAAGAAAACCTGCAAGAAAATTTTCTTTTGTAATATGTTTTTCTTAACTTGATGACAAAGAAAACATGTTTTCAATTTCGTATGTGTTATATTGCTTTTTTAACATTACCTTTGGGTGAAACATTTAAATTTTTGTCCTATAATAAATATATAAAATTATATGTTTTAGCATGTCCCCGGCATGTCGTGTCCTGTATTTTTTGAAATTTTACGTGTCTGTGTCGTGTCATGCAACCATATCGGTGCTTCATTGTATAAGTCCATAGAGAACATGGTTTGATGTAACAAAACATGATTACTACCTCCACTGTTATCCAGAATGTCAGTGCTGTCAAAGCTGGAAAGATACAAAGGCTATCAGGAGTAGTCAAATCGGTAAACCAGTATGCTCCACCATATTTGAATGAAGGAACTTTTTCTACCATGTTCGAAATCTACGAAAAGAGAATTTAGGCAAAAGATAAATTAACATTATATGAATTAAATTAGAATTTCTTGAAACAACTAATAAACTCTTGGTACTTTACATGGAGAGAAGATATTCATCTTACAGCAAGGAAAAAGCTGATGAAGACAGGACCTTGAAAAAGGAGACCCTTCAATGGAGTAAATGGAGTAACGCCGTATCTGCAATATCCACATTATAACTCTATTTAAATAATTAAAAGAAATATAAATGTGTAGAACAGTAAAAGCTGCAAAGGAGATACTTGCAAGTTTGACCCAAATTATGCATTTGGGTAGACATATTTGCAATACTCAAGTCAGATGATACAGTGATCAGTAGTCTAGATCAAACTACGAAAACCTTTGTTAGGTGATACCAAAAGCAATATTTAGCAGGGCTTAATGAAAAGCTCCTTTTCAGTCCCCTATTAACATGTGTATTTTTAGATGGCAACCATCCAGTGATTATGGCGCCGTATGTAAACTAAAGAAAAACGTGTACTTTTGATGAGTGGAAATCAAGTTCTTTCTAATACTACTAATCAGATGACTTCATGTCCTTAAGTTGTTAGTATTATGAGTCTATGCCCCCAAGCTTTATATAAATGACCATCCAAACTGTATATAAATGATGATAATTTCATTATATTCATGTTATAACTGATGAGAGTAAAAATGAAAGACTTGAGCAACTTTAATACAAAGGGTAAACACTGATCCATGCTAACATTTGTCAAGATATAATCACTAACCAAGACTGCATTTGCGGAGCTAATTATATGTCATCAAAGCGCAGCGAGTTTATTTGCACATCAGAGGCCCATAGTCAACAGTTGATTGTATAGCATTTTGTGGTATCAGATCCATGCCCACTTGTTCACATCCATGTCTACTTCAATTCTAAAATTTTGTTCTGTTGTTTCAATTCTGCATAAAACTGTAAAACCTCTGGCATGTTTCATTATAATACTAAATGACATAACCCTGGTTAAATCTTTGAGGAAGAATGAAGTTGAGACCAAAATCAAATTTCAGTGTCTTGGATTTATAGATATGAACTGCATTCAATTTTCCATCCGCAGATTAAAAAGTGTGATATGACAGATTGACAAGGCAGAGTAGGGATAGTTTCACCAATCCATGAAAAAAACTGCATGATGAAAGTCTATTAATAATTTCAATTAAATAATGTAATCAAGCGAGAAAACATCTATACAAATATATTTGAGTGCATAAACAGTTTATTTTTATTTACTTAGAACTGAAAACATGCACAATAACTTATATATCGAAATTTGAAACTTGTCATATGGCTCCCACAATACTACAAGCAACTCGATTAAAATAATTACTAAAGATTCTCTTTATTGGGTACATGAAGAAATTACTTACTCTTTAAATAGTGCCTGCATTCGTTGTTGACCTTCAGCCACAGCTTTAGGATCCATGCCCTGGGAAAAAATTGGTAATAGTTTGCGGTGAAAATCATTTTGGAAATATAACTTTGATATGTGAAAATGCTACGGATACAAAGATCTGCAAACAAACAAAAAGCACGAGGAGATCATCCTTAGGACTAGTGCAAAGAGACTTTCTTACAAGCAAAGATAACAAATTGATGTAAGACAGTGAGAGAGCACTAGGAAACTCAATACTTAGCTTTTAGGGTCAAAAGAGCGAAAGAGAGGTTCTATTTATTCCAAATGGATAAAAAGATGTAATGTACATATCACAAACTCATCTCAAACCATCCGAAATCAGGTTCATCGAATAGATTGATTACCATAGGTATAGGTTGCAAGCCTTTACCTGGTGTTTGCCACACGGATCTCCTTTACCAATCAATTCTGGGCAAAGCATTACCCTCCATTAAGTCCCAAACAATCATGCATATTCTTAACGTTAAGAAAACCGTTAAAGATACTAAATTGAAAGCTTATGATGATTTTTATTCAAGATTAGATAGTAAAAAGGGAAAAAGGAGCATCTATAAACTCGTTAAGCAAAGAGAAAGGAAAATAAGAGACCTTACTCAAGTTAAATGCATAAAAAGCGAGGATTCAAGAGTATTAGTGAACAATGAGGAGATTAAGGAAAGATGAAAAAGTTATTTTGAGAAATTATTAAACAAAAAAACATGTAGAAAGATCCGAAAGAAAGGAATCTAATAACTCCAATGAAACTAGAGAATATAAGTTCTATTACAGAATAAGAAGATTTGAAGCGAAATCGGTAATGAAGATAATAAAATCAGGTAAAGCTTTAGGATTGTATGGTATTCCTATAGATGTCTAAAAATGCCTAGGCGAAGTGAGAATATCTTGGTTAACAAAATTATTTAATAAAATCATAATGACTAGAAAAATGCCCGAAGAGTGAAGAAAAAATATTCTAATACCTACATATAAAAATAAAAGAGATATTCAAAATTGAAACAACTATAGAGATATTAAATTGATGAATCATATGATGAAACTATAGGAAAGAGTAATTGAACATTGTCTAAGGTTAACAACGACAATGTCACAGAATTAGTTCGATTTTATGCCAAGTAGATCAACTATGGAAGCAATCCACCTATTGACGAGATTAGTAGAGAAGTATAGAGAAAAGAAGAGAGATTTCCATATGACTTTTATATATTTAGAAAATGCCTATGATAGAGTGTCTAGAGATATCATATGGTGGGTAATTGAGAGAAAGAGTAATAAAGTGGTACATTGATGTGATAAGAAACATGTATAATGGAGCCGCTACGACAATTAGATCAACCGTAAGAGAAACAAGTGAATTCCCAATTACAGTAGCTTTATATCTAGGATCGGCTTTAAGTTCTTATCTCTTTACCTTAGTTATGGATAAACTGACTAAAAATATTCAGGATGATGTTCCATTGTGTATGTTATTCGTTGATGATATTGTCTTAGTGGATGAGACTATTAGTAGAGTTAACGCTAAATTAGAAATGTAGAGAGAAGCTTTGGAGTCGAAAGGGTTTTGTGTAAGTAGGAACAAAACTGAATATATGGAATATAATTTTAACAGTAATAGGAGTATTAAAACTGAAAAAATAAATATTCAAAATCAAAAAATACTTAAGAGTGAATATTTTCGTTATTTAGATTCAATTAATAACAAAGATTGAGAGATTACAAATGATGTAACTCATAGAATCAAAGTTGGCTAACTCAAGTAAAGGGGTGCTTCCGGCGTTCTATGTGATCGACCAATACCTACAAAATTAAAAGAAAAATTTTATAGGACAACTATTAGACCAGCGATTCTATATGGGACAGAATGTTAGGCTACTAAGAAATATCGCATAAATAAGATGAGTATTGCTAAAATGAGAATATTAAAGTGGATGTGTGGTAAAACTAAAAAAGATAAAATTAAAAATAAAACAATTTGTGGAATGGTAGGAGTTGCACCAATTGAGGACGAGTTGATAGAAAATAAATTAAGATGGTTTAAACACATACAACGTAGACCAATTAATGCAGTAGTAAAGAAAAGCGACAAGATCGTGTGTAATGGAAATGCTTGGGGAAGAAGTACACCCAAATTGACATAGAATGCTGTATTAAGAAAAAATATGAACTTATTGAAACTAACTGAAGATATGGCCCTTAATAGAGCAGAATGGCGTAAAAGAATTTATGTAGTCGACCCTAGATTGCGACAAAGGCTTGGTTAGATTTGGTTTGGTTATTGTCTTTTCACACTAGTACAACTAGCACTTCAAAATAAAAGAGATACAACACTCTTGACCTCTATGATTATTCTCGACCTACTAAAAACTGTTTAAAAAGACTTACTAACAAAATCTAAACGAATAATAAGATCCATAAACCATTACTGCATCCCTTTATCAGACTTGAATTAAACAAAATGTGATCACACAAGATCCTAAAGGGAATTGGCCAAAAGGATAAGCATCTCATGCTGTCATGCTGTGCATCAGCAGCTTGGGCTCCATTACCATTGCTTGCATGATCCAGAGTGTTTTGGGCAAGAAATGTGCCTAGAAGATTTAAGCTAGATTGCTATCCATATAGTAGGTTAGTAGCATCCAATATAGAACACTAAGCAATTTCCTTCTTGTATCCATAGATTACATCAATAAATGATAGCAGCACAAAGTCAGTGACTGTTCCAAAATCTACTAAAGAACAAAGAAGAAGATTCACATGCCCATACCCTATCTTGCATCTCTTGTTTAATCTCCTCCAAGTGTGGTCTCAAAAGCTGCCAAAAAAAGGATTTGTCATAAATATGCACAGCTAATTATCAACAAAATGAGAGAAAATAATGATACATGAGGATCAAGAAGGAAGCAAGACCCCCCAAAAATTGTGGGGAACATAAAGAGTGAAACATGTCAAGCCTGAGTAAGACTATATAAAGAGAAATTTTGTAAAATCTTTCATACAGAATCATGAGTCTGATTTGGGCCCTAACCCACTAACTTCAGAACAAACTAGCACTTGTAATTGCAAAATTGCTATTGCCACCATTTCAGATATTCTCTAGAAAAGCCTGTTTGTCTCAAATTTCCCTATCAATCGACATACAAGAACATATGGTGCAGGCCACTTATCAAAAAAATAAAATAAAACAAAATAAAAGAACATATGATGCAGGCAGTAACAAGCTAAAGAAAAAACCATGATTCGGGGAACACACACTAACTAGGGCTGCGAGGTGTGTCAATATGTCTCAACACAGACAAGCACCTTTGAGCACGTATGGCAGTCTTCTCTATGTTATGTTTTGATTAGATGAAAATAATAACAGTTCTAATTTCAGGTTCACAAAATTAGGACTCATTCAACAAAAGACAAATGTGAGTTTATTAAGGTAGAAGACCACAAGCCCCAAATTCTTAAGGTGTCCCTCAAATTTGTAAATAAAAAATCAAACCCTAGCTATTAATGGCCAACCTTCTTATAATAGTGCTAGAGTTAACAATGACATCGAGATGAAGGAATTAGACTTTGAGGTGGTGTCTCAAGGATTAGGTTTACAGAAGATGGAGGGTGGCTAGTAGTTGCACTTGAAACTGATGGCAATGTTTTTTTAACTCTTAAGAAGGACGATAAGATCTCCAGTAAGGTAGATCAATTTTCCTATATAAATGATAAGGCCGTCTGAGCTAGTGGTTAAGAAGGTACAAGAGTTGGCTGCCGATGATAAAAAGTTGGTAGAGATCGGAAATGATTGTACCAGACTAGACAAAAGTGATCAAAATACATCCAACAAAAAAATGCAACTAGAAGGGAATGGGGACTTAAAATGCTTCAATGTTGATTGATTATAATGGCCAAAGGGAGGTGCCTCTAGACAGTGGGGGGGATTCTCCGGACCTTCTATACGAGGCATTAGGCACGAGGATAGAGCAGGACAGACACAGAATGGTATGGGTTTTAACATTTTTAACAGCTGGTGAGAATATCTTCAACTAACATAAAGGGATAGAGAGGTAAAATGCCCATCTTTGTTAAAGATTTTAACCCAACAACCTAAAAAAATAGGCTAGTGTAATTTTAGAAACCTAAGGAGAGATTTATGTATTTTAAATTAACATCAGGGAAAATCAATATGATTTACCCAATTAGAAGAATAATGCCAATCTTTCGATGATCATAAAATAAGGACATATCTTGAATATGTACAGACTAAAATAAGAAACTTATCGGCATTAACCATATAACTTTTAAACACTAGGCATGGAAGAACTAGAGATTAATGGGTTGTCATACACAAGCGCGCACATATAAACAAAAAATGAACGTGTGAAAAAGTAAGGAACTTACACTCAATCTTGTAGTAGACTTAAGCTGATTTATCAAAAGTGGGACTATTGCCCCTCGAATGAGAAGAGTCGTCACAGCTATGGATGCCCACCTAAACAAAATAAATTATGTTCTTCAATGAAATCATATATTAATAGTACTTCAATGGTTGTCTGGATTCACTAACATCAGATTAAATGTCACATTTTTATATACATGGTAATTTCATGTTCATAAAAGCAAACCATCCAAACACACAATTAGGGGGGAGGGAGAGTAGGATTAAGAAAACATCTTTAAATGGATGTCTTCCATGTGAGGGATACCATCTCTCCCTCATAACTCTTTATTTGTCAAGCCACCCACAATTCAAAAGCAAACTGCTAGGGATCCCTTCATTGCAGCAGAACATCAACTGCTCCTTGCTCTGAAGGTGATCTGTTATAAGGGATCCTAACATGTAACTATAATTATATTCTTCAATGAAATCACATATCAATAGTACTTCAATGGTTGTCTGGATTCACAAATATCAGATTAAATGTCACATTTTTATATACATAGTAATTTCATGTTCATAAAAGCAACTAGTCAACCACACAAGTAGGGCGTAGGGAGAGTAGGATTAAGAAAACATCTTTAAATGGATGTCTTCCATGTGAGGGATACCATCTCTCCCTCATAACTCTTTATTTGTCAAGCCACCCACAATTCAAAAGCAAACTGCTAGGGATCCCTTCATTGCAGCAGAACATCAACTGCTCCTTGCTCTGAAGGTGATCTGTTATAAGGGATCCTAACATGTAACTATAATTATATTCTTCAATGAAATCACATATCAATAGTACTTCAATGGTTGTCTGGATTCACAAATATCAGATTAAATGTCACATTTTTATATACATAGTAATTTCATGTTCATAAAAGCAACTAGTCAACCACACAAGTAGGGCGTAGGGAGAGTAGGATTAAGAAAACATCTTTAAATGGATGTCTTCCATGTGAGGGATACCATCTCTCCCTCGTAGCTCTTTATTTGTCAAACCACCCATGATTCAATAGCAAACTGCTAGGGCTCCCTTCGTTGCAGCAGAACATCAACTGCTCTTTGCTCTGAAGGTGATATATTATAAGGGATCCTAACATGTAACTATAATTATGTTCTTCAATGAAATCACATATTAATAGTACTTCAATGGCTGTCTGGATTCGCAAACATCAGATTAAATGTCACATTTTTATATACATGATAATTTCATGTTCATAAAAGCAACCAACCAACCACACAATTAGGGCGGAGGGAGAGTAAAATTAAGAAAACATCTTTAAATGGATGTCTTCCATGTGAGGAATACCATCTCTCCCTCGTAGCTCTTTATTTGTCAAACCACCCATGATTCAATAGCAAACTGCTAGGGCTCTTTATTGCGGCAGACCACCAACTGCTCCTTGCTCTGAAGGTGATTAGTTATAAGGGATCCTAACATGTAACCATATGTTGAAGATGACTAATTTGTGACGAAACATGTCTCAACCTGTAACCACGTGTTGAGGATATCTTGACTCTCACTTCCTTTTTTAAGGCCAATCAATAAACTTTTCTCAATTTTTTTCAAATCCCAAACGGAGGCACGAAACACAAAGCATTATTAGATTGAAACATCACATCAGTAATACTTATTGATGCTACACTCCTAGCACTCAATAAGCTTCAACTGCACTCATTCTATATGCCATTACGTCCTAGAGTCTTAGTCGAAGTCGGCAATCCTAGGCTCAGAACCCAATTGTGTGGTATTTCAAATTTCTTATTGGACTTGCAGGAGGTTTCTAGAAGTTAGTAGTTTTGGAAGTCAATTTGGTTAGGAAAGTTGTATTATATTTGCTTTTTGAGTGTTTTAAAATGAAGGTAAAAGCTCTTGGAAAAGGCTAGAGTACAAGCAATGGAAATCGGGAAGCGAAATCAAACAAAACAAGTTATGTAGTGCTGACTACCATTCGGCAACTCGACGGGAAGTTTGATAGTGTGAAAATTTTGGCGCTGCTAATTGGCCGCTCAAACAGTGAGAGCTGGGTTCCGATTTCTTGATTTATTTGGATAATTCAACCATCCATTGAAAAACCAAAATCATTAAGTTGATACAAGAATCACACATGTTTGCATCTCCCTACCCTATTCAAGAAATTCAGCAATTTTCTCTCATTCAGATTTATCCTAGCATTTTCCAGATTGATGCAGATTAAATACCTAGATTTACACGTGGGCAAGCGCACAAACACTCATACATCGATGTTAACCAACAGAATAATTGTGATTGGAATTGTGAAATGCGTGAATGCTACAAAAAGGATCATTGTAAAGAATTCAAAATTTCCAACCACTCTATAGCTGAGCTTAACGAAGAAACAATGACAGCCCAGTTACGTGCTGGCTTGAATAATGACACCCTCAATCCCAATTCAAAGAACAAAGTTTTCCTCATATTTTCCAAATGCAAACAAATTGAATTGACAAACAACCCTCCATTTCCATAACTATGAAGTAACTGTTTGGCTCGTGAAGCCTGATTATTTTTGGAGTCCAACCTATGACCCGACCCATCCGAGAAGCATTGCGGATTAAAATGGATTTTTTCTGAAACTTAGTCCATGCGGCAGAGGTGAGGGCCATTAGCCCGAACTGGAGCATTCATGGACAAGTTATTTGACCTGTTTTTGTTCTAGACCCGGTTGTTGATTTTTATATTTGTTCTTTCAGTTAGGTTTCTATTATTGTACCTCATACAGCCTCTTATCATAATGAAATTTGCCGCAACTCTATGGACGTAGTTTTGGTTGAACCTCTTGTTTTCGTGTGTGTGATTATTTGATTCTTCAGGGTTGTTTTTCAGTTTCTACCCTAACAGTAACAGTTTTCTAACTCCCATGTAAAAACAAAAATAAACTAGAAAAATTATGCCTTCTATCATCTCTGTTCGTGAAGACAGCTCCTTACCAATTAAATCCTGTGAACGAATGAACACCGTCGATTAAATGCTGCAAGGCCGCGACAGGGAAAGCTGAATCCGCGGTGGCAATTGCGACTTCGTTCGCAGCAGGGGCGGCGGCGGAAGCCATGGCTTCAACAGTTCCATCCGCGATTACGTCGGCGACATCAGTCATGTACTCAATTTTCTCCGCCCCTTCGCCGACCGTCGTGGACATGCGTCTACTGAAAACCGGTCCGGTAATCGGAGAAACAAATATTGGAGAACATTTGTGGCCGTAAAATGGATTGGCAAACCTTACCAAAGTGGCAAAGCCGCTTACGAAGGATCGACGTTGAAATAATGTGTTAATCTTTGGATCTTCGTGATGATTAATGTCGTCGTCGTGAAGAATGTGCGAAAAAGATGGGGTGAATCGCTGCCGAACGACAAGTGTGGCACTTGTGGAGATGATACGCCTGTACGCCATTGATGCGGAGAGCCGACTGTGGCGTATCAGAGTCCAAAGATTAGGTAAAGAACCCAAAAACTTGAATGGAAACTCGAGCGCATGGTGATGACTAGGGATGCTGAAGATGACTTACCGTCTTTTCTAGAAAGAGAGAGGGCGGGAAGTCCCGTACGAGGGTTATGGGCGTCACTCCGAGGAGGGAGGGAGAGAGAGAAAGAGAGGCTGTTTCCTTTTACGAGTGTGTTCTTCCCTTTCACCGTGTCGAGTTGGCATTGTCAACTAGTTTAAAATTAAATTTTTTTTTTTTTTGGCTTTTAGTTTAAAAATTTAAATTTAGTGAGTAATTAATTTTTAAGTTAATTTTTTAAAAATTAGTTGATTAGATAAAATTTTAATTTTTTAAATTTTTTGTTCAAGTTGGACAGTTTTGTTCTCTTATATAATGAAAAATAGTAATTATATATAGTTAATAGTGATAATAAATAAATTATGAATGAATAATATTATTATTTTTTAAAATTAATAGAATTTTGAATATAATTTTTTATAAATTAGTATTTTTATTTATTTATTCATTTTTTGGCAAAGAGACCATTTGTGTTTTTAGCAAAAAAAAAGAATTTTGAATATAATTTTTTATAAATTAATTTTTTTATTTTTTTTATTTTTTTTTGGCAAGGAGACCATTTGTGTTTTTAGAAAAAAAAAAAAGACCTTGTTGGTCAATTATGACCTTAATGATTAGAGATTTGGATTAAAATTAACAGTACAAAATACAATTTTATTCATTTATATTTACTTAAAATTCGTGTTTAATTCATTATTTGGTCGGATTTATATCTTACATATGAATGATAATTAGTCATAAGAGTGAGATATTTAGTCTAGGAATTAGAAGTAAAGAATTAAGTGTGAAAAAATAATTTTGCAAATCAATCTTACTTTTGCAATATTTTTTGTTTCTTAACTAAGTTTTAAATTTTTATTTACGTTTTATAAATATTTTTGAGATATTTAGTCTAGTGATTTTTTTATATGTTTTTATCTTTTTTATTTTTTATTTTTTACTTTTTATTCATTTTTTCCCTAGATTAGTTACAATTAGGTCTTAATATAAATTTTTACTTTGCAACATTAGTTGTGCCATTTTTCTTGCTTTTATTTTTTCATCTATGTGATTATCCATTTTTACTTTTTTTTTACCTTTTTGAATTTTATTTGATTTTTTAATTTTTGATCTTATTTAATTTGTTTATCGTTTAGTTTTATTTGACCTCATTTTAAGTGTATTTGTTCCATATGCATACAACTAAATATTTACCCTCCGAGTGATATAAAAAAATATAGCATTATTGTTATGGTTAGGCACACAGATCGAATTGGTCCAGTTTTAAGCAAATTTAAGAATTGAATCGAAAATAACGGTTCCAAGAAATTTAAAGCCTGAATCGAACTGTTGTAGTTGTAGAATCGAATCAGAACCAATTTGAAAAAATGGTTCGGTTACGGTTAAGTTCCGATTTTTCATTCTGAAAATTCAAAACTAATTTTACTAAATACATAATCTAAATAAATTTTCTCTAAATTGTTACTATAAAAATTTAAATTAAAAGGTAAATATAAAGAATAGGCGCTCGTCTAATGCAACGGTAGTAAATTACAAATATAAACAATTTCTTTTTTGGAATTATTTTCTCTATTATGCGTTAATCGTTAAATATTAAATTTTATTGTATTAGAATGCGGTAATTATAATTTTATTAATCTTAATTTTTAAACTATTTTAGACTAAGCTATTTTTGTTTTTTTTAATATATTTATTTAGACTAAAATTATTAAAGTGACTTTAAAAAATAAATAAATAAATAATATATATATATATATACTCTTACAAAAAACTTACAAAAAATGGTCTGGTTCTGTTAGAACGGTTTTTTTTTTTAATAAAACTCGAAAACAGAATCGTATACAATGGTTTTATAAAATTAAAAATCAAAACTAGACTATTTTCATATAAAACTGGATCAAGTCATCCAATTTAGATCGATTTATCAATTCTTTCGAATTTTTTATACACTCCTAATATGAGCTAGACCAAAACTACTGATAGCAACAATAATAAAGGTTGCACCAACGAACAAATAAATTTGTAAGTTACATTATGTAAAAAAAATAACAAATTTAAAATTTGTAACAAAAAAAAAAATTGAACTCCATAATTACATAATAATGCGGTTCTTAATTCTAAGAGTAATGTCAAGTTTATTATATAATGGCTTTTTTGTTTATAACACTATCATCTTAACTAATAGTCTAACACTTATCAGAAGAAACAAAAAATTGAATTAAATTGCCGACGACAAGTACTTATCTTATTCATTAAATAAACAAATAGAAGATTAAAGATATTTAATTTAGAGTATTTGGTATCTCATGATAATTAACCACAGAACTATTAATTCACACTAATTTAGTTAAGAACTACAAACATGACCAATGTATGAAAAATGAGGATATAAGGTTGGTATTAGACTAATATTTTAGAATATATTTTCATATTTATTTATCAAACTGGTGTTCAAATAAGATTATTGAATTGGACCCACTATTTCATATGTGGGGATAATTAGTTCTGAGATAATAAAATGGAATACTTATCCTAAGTTTGGGATGCATAAAAAATTTGGCTTTTAAATAGTTTAACTTTTTTTTTTAAAAAGAGAGAATTAAAAAGAAGTAGTGTGTTTGGAATAATTTTTTATAATAGTTAGTTTATTATTTTGGAAAATCAAATAGTATGACTTAAAAACTAACTTTTTTTTTGTAAAAAGAACCCAAGTTTTTTGGGATCCCAAGTGCACCCTTAGTCTATGATTAGAAGAGGTAAGGGATTAAGTTTGAAAAATAATTTTATCCTTCATTTTTACTTTTGTAATATTTTTAGGATTTTTTTTTTTTTGCCTTCCAACTAATTTGTTGTATCTTTATTTGTATTTTTTAAAATTATGGATAATTAGTTCGAAAGGAGAGGATTGAATCTTTAAGGAATTAGATGTGAAAAAATAATTTTATCCTTCAATCTTACTTTTGTAATATTTTTAATTTTTTTAATTTTTCAGCTATTTTGTTCTGTCTTTATTAATATTTTTTTTAAATACTAGTGACTTTGTCTGTGGCATTACTTCATTAAAATTTTAAGAAACACATTAAGAAAAACTGCGCATAATGCATGTTGTACCTTATAGTGCACCATATATTCATATGAAAGTTAAAAATATTATAAATAAATAAAATAAATGGATTAAATGCATTAATTTTGATTGCCATATAAATAGCAAGATAGGCCCATCGGCGGCATTCTGCATTTGATCCGACAGAATAAACAAATGACGGTTGGCAATTCACAGGTATTGCATTAATTTTATCTGCCACTGTAAAATCCACTGATTGACCATATATAAAAAAAAATCACCTTCTCCAAACATATATGATATATTAAAAGAAAAATAGAGATGAAAAATAATCCCTCAAATTCTCTCCAAAACATAAAATATCTTATTTACACGATAATATTGGTAAAAAAAAATCATGAGATAATGGCAGTCTATGTCGATGGTGATGACGATAATATTGTCGGCGAGCAAGGTGTTACCATCGACAATTCCTCCGGTGATTTCCGACACAAGGGACACGTGGCATTGATCCTAAGCCATTCATCTACACAAGTAGCATGAAAATAGTGATTGCATTCCGGTATGCTTCTTAAGGTCTCTTTGGGCTGGTACTCGGCTAGACAAATTGGGCAAGTGCTGTCATTGGGCTTGGGTAGTCGTCGGCTCTCCCCGAGCACAGTCATCGGGTACGACTCTATGGTCGACTTATCGAGGCCGGTCAAAATGATGGCCTGTTGCGGGGTGACCGTTGGACCAGAGAGTTCAGGGTCAAGTTCGCGACCCCGAGTCCTATAAACCTTAATTCTGTTGCAACCGTAACATACAAGCCCAATAAGGCATACAAACGCGGGTATTCCAATGCCTATAATAACTCCATACTTAGCACTCTTTGGAAAACCTATTACACCGAAATTAACCGTTAATAAATTAGAGTATAGGACGAATATAATTTTGCAAAACAAAAATGCAAAGAAATTAACCTGTAACACGAAATTAATCACTAGTAAATCCTAGTATATTACGCTGATCTCCTTTGTAGTTTTAGAAATTATAAACAGCTCCTGTAATTTCTAAAATTATTACAATGCTCTCCCTTATATACAGACCTCCTTGTTCCCGTCTTGAATTGCCGTTAGAGTTAACAGAATTTTTGAAGTCATCACTTTTCCAAAAGGTCAAAATTCTAAAATTGCCCCTTCTTTCCCAGAATTACATATCCCTCTGTCTAATCTCATATCACTGTAATAAAAAACTATACCCCCCACTTCCAGTCTCATATGGCCTTCCTATTTGCTCCAATTCTCACTTCAACTAATTCTTAGAAAATTAATTCCCTCATTTAGTAGCAAAAGTCCAATTAAAATCGAAACAAAATCTCGTATAAATTATTTTCAAAGAAATAATAATACCTGTGAATAGTGTTAGTTGCAGTTGAATTTATACTACAAATTGATCTGTTTGATCTACGAGCACCTATTAAGTTTTAGACAATGGTTATATCGAAATAAAAAAATTATAATATTAATACACTTCTGAAAGTAAAATTTACCGCTTTTTATAAATATAAATACAGTCTAAAATCTATATAGATATGGATGTACTTTTTACGTATTATCCAAAGACCTGTTAATTTCCCCTGGCATTTTCCTAAATCGGTTATCCAAAAATAAAAGTTAAAAATATTAAAATAGAACTTGCCAAAAAATTAGTTTTTCTTTAGGTTTTTAAAGTTGTTTTTTACTCAATGATTATTAAAAACAGAAGCAATAACAAACATGTCACATAATTCAAAAAATATATATAAATTAAAAATTAAGTATATGTTTTGGCATCCATATTACACTACACCACCCTTAATGTGACATTTGCTCAGCGTGACATATTTAAATGTTAAAATTTATTTTATCTAATAACTAAATTGTATTTACTTTTTCCGACTTCAAGTTTTTACATCCTTTTCTCTCTCAATTCTTACTAACCAACTC
>JAULJZ010200863.1:0-19711 GCA_032270985.1 Heliamphora pulchella
ATATAAAATATTATCCATTTAAAATTATTTATTCTTAGAAAATAAATTATGAAAATCATCAAAATCAAATTAAAAAAGCCCTTGGGTTAACACACGCCCACAATCAACCCTGTGTAATCAGCTGACTCACCGCATCCCATCATCGGGGAGTCTTGATTTGTTACACCCATTTCGCTAAACAATTCCTCCATGTTGATGCCATCCAGATGATCAGTCCAATCTTTATCCTCTCGAGCCTTTCTTTCTTCCTTCTTTTTTGTGACTTCCTCCTCTTCTAAATCAGATAGTTTATGACTGAAGAAAATCTCCAGTCTCGACAGCCTTTGGCGGGTCTCTTCATCAAACAATGGTTCCAGAAAACCATAGTAAAGAATCGTCTCCTTCTTTAACAAAGTATCCATTCAGAGTTCCTGAATACTTTTCCTTCTGCCCCTTTTGTTCCCCCTTTGGCCCTTTCATATCTTCCTTCGTCGACTTGTACCCAAGACCGAAGCATTTCAAAGCTGGGAATACCTGAATGGATTCTGAAATTTTCTGTTGCTTATAAGTTTTGACCCGGCCAAACTCTGTAGGTGGACTTAATTATTCGGCGGTAAAATAAGTTAAGCGGAAGAGTTTATAAAATTTTAAAGATGTCAATTAAATTAAATTGTCTGTAATTAAACTTAATTAACGGATATCAAGAATCTTAATATAGAGAGATGAGTTAAGCATTTAATAACAGGAGTTCAATGCAAATTGGTCTTGATATTATGGCTAAGAGTGAAGTTACAGTTAATTAGTGATGTGAACTATATTTTAGTATTTTAATTGACGGATATCAAGAATCTTAACATAGAGAGATGAGTTAAGCATTTAATAACAGGAGTTCAATGCAAATTGGTCTTGATATTATGGCTAAGAGTGCAGTTACAGTTAATTAGTGATATGAACTATATTTTAGTATTTTATAAAAATTACAGAAATTGCTGTAAGATTTTCATAATTACAAAAGCCGCTGAGAGATTTGCATATTTGCAGAAATCGCTGGATAGGTATCTGGGTTACACTAGAAGTTTAAGTCATAATTACTCCACAGGTCTCTGCTGTAGTCCTATAAATATGAGAGTAGGCTGAACCAAATTTATAAGTTATCTTTCAAGACTAAGGTTGTCCAGATTTTGCCGCTTTCAGTTCTTGATGGATAGAGTAGCCCACAGTACATTCAGAAATCGCATTGGAAATACAGTAGAAGGTCTGACCGGAGCTTCAACTCAAAAAATCAAAGTTCGTAGTTGGAGAATCGACCAAAAGCTATTTATTTGAATTAATTGTGGTGGCACGAGTTTTATTTTTAATCGTTCGTTATCAAAAAAAATTATCTGGAGCCTGTTTTAGCAATTGCCCGTCTAGTTTTTATTTTTTTGAAAAATCGTTTATAACTCAATGATCTTTGCAGTTTGCCTGCAACAATTAGTATCAGAGCCATTATGATTTTGTTTACGATTAATCGAGGAGTCAGATAAATTTAGAACTGTGATAACTTTGTTTTGTAGGCATTTTAATCCTGATTTTATGATCATTATTTTATTCTTGTTTAATTGAATAGTTGAATGATGATTATGATTTATTTTTTAATAACGAGAGTTGATCGTGATAGTTTAAGTATTTTTAGTTCGAATGTTAGCCTTTGGGACATAAGTTTTTGATATAAAAACTTTTACTTATTTTTAAATATTATTTAGAATATTTAAGAATATATTTGAATATCTAAGAACATAAAGAACAGGAGACGGCATTGGCGGTGGTTTCGGGTGGTTCGGGCCACAGATCACCGCAATTTTTTCACAGTTTTGAAATAGGTTTTTTGAGGTATGTTTTTTGTGAATTTTGTGATGTAAAAATAGTAGCAAAATAGGTCTGAAATTGTAGCAAAAACAATGGCAAAAATAGCCCACGGGCGGCGGCTTTGGTCGGCGGCTTAGGGCCCATTTTTGGCATGATTTTGTGACTTTTTCGAGAATATTCTTGAGCAATTTTTTTGGCACAAAATAATAGTAAAACAAGCTGGAAAAAGAGTTCAAAAACATGGCAAAAAGCTAAACCAAAAATAAATGAAAAGTGGCGGCATGGGCAGTGGCAATAGCCGGCTATCCGAGCTGTTTCGGTACTCCGTTTTGAGGCATTTTGGGATTGGTTTCGATGCGTTCTTTGAGACATCATATTACTGGATATCAGTGCTAAAATCAATGAAAAACGGGAGCCAAAACTACCACGAAACAAGTTGAAACAAGCGGTACAACAGCAGCGGTGGTGGGCGGTGTGGCGCAGCGACTTCTCGGGCTTTTAATTGTTGTTTCTGGGCTGTTTTCGAATCCAATTTTTTTATGAAAATATAGTATATTTCGTTAGCTGCATTTTAAAAATGGGGGACGAAAACGAAGTTCAAATGAGACCAGAACGATCTCAAAAAGTTGGCAGTGCAATGTTGTTGCGGGGTAGCAGCGTTTTTTGTGTTACCATCGAAGCCTATTTTTTGGGTTGTTTTTGACCAATTGTTTTGACAAAAAATAGTATTTTTCATTAGCTACGTTGTAGTAAAAATGAGGGCAGAAACGGAGCTCGAATGAGGCCTAAACAGCCTTGGAAATTTGGGAGCACAGGTTGGCGGCTGTTGTATATCTATAACACTGATTATCGAAGAATCCTGGGAGGATTCGGATGCCGATAAGTAGCTTTCTGTAAGAATTGAAAAACTGAAAGCTTATCTGTTTGTAGGAAACTAAAACTTTTTAAAGTTTTATTTTGATCATAAAATTGAGATATATACATATTTTGCATTTAAATTCTTTTAAACTGCGTGGATGATGTATATCTATTTTATATATTACTGTTAATTTAATTAATTCGAAAAATTATGTTTTAATCAAAATTTTGTAAAGAAAAATAAAATAAAATTTTTTAAATTAAATAAAAAAGTTTTAGATATTTTATTTTTTTTATAAAATAACACGTTTAAGATAATTTTTTATTAAATCGAATATTTTGAAAAAATGTAAAAATTAATTTCGAATTGAGTTCATTAAATAAAAAAATGTTTAATCTTAATAAATTATTATTTTTCAAAAATGTGTGATGTAAAAATAAAATAATTAATTACCTTTAATTACTATTTTAGCTGAAAAGTTAAAGAAAAAATTGTGCATTCATCGGATATTTTATTTGTTACGCATTAAAACACGAAAAGATAGTTTGGCAAATCGAAATATTTAGAATTGTGTACACAAAAAAATGTTTTCGATTCTTTCAAATTGTGTGATTTTTGAAATTAATAAATTTATTTTAATTAAACGAATTTTTATAACGCTTAAGAATTTTTTTAGAAATCTAAGTGGGAGAAATAATTTATTCACTGATAAATTTTGCTATCTCCATCACCAGTTTATAGGCGATGTAATTAATTCTGCGTGTTGATAGTAAAGCCTTCCTCCCAATCGGATAGATTAATTACGATATCGTTAGTACGAACCTTCTTCAGGAATAATTTTGGATAATTGTTAGTGTAGATCACTTCTTCATTTGAAGGATTCATTGCGAAGCGATTGAATTGGAATTAGGTGATGGTTAACACTTACCTGTATATAATAGTACACTCTTCATCCGAATCATTGCTATTATTTACTTGACCAAAGCTATGTCAGCTATTTAAACCTGATAGGGTTAGTTGTCTAGATAGTAAAATTAATAAGAATTGGCCTGTCTGGCCAAACAATGGATAATAGACGTCCTCTCATCAAGGCATGCTATTCACAGAGTACTAGGCTGCTGGAGAATTTTTTTTAATAGTTGAGGAAACAAAATTAAAATAAATTCAAAATTTTACTCATTATAATTAATTGTTATTTTTAATTATATGATTCTCATAATTAGAATGGCTTTCAATCAACTAGTTAATATACTCAAAGAAAACAAACTAACGGGATCGAATTTTGTTAACTTGAAAAATAACTTGGATATAGCTTTAACTACCAAGGGTATTCATTCAATACCAGAAAATGTGTTTGTTTATGAAAATAGTTCTTTCTCTCGGTCGAAAGGCATGAAGAAGAAAATGTTTAAAAATAGGATGGCACGTTTTCTAAGGTAGTGAGTGGGCCATGAACTAGTATGCAAAAGCCAAAAAGCATATGTTTTCACTACAATCAGATACGACACTAAAAAAAGTAATGTTTAGTTTATCTCAGCAAGCTGAACAAACAAGGTAATTTCTTTTCAATAGTTGTGAAAACATATTTAGCGGTGTTATCTACCATTACCTATTGTGAAGATACGTGAGCCACTAATTATGTTGGTAATTTATTACAGGGGTTCTAAAAAATTCGACAACTTAATGATGAAAAGATTTACTTACATATAACCAATAATACAAAGGTTACAGCAGTTGCTATCGGAGATATCACTCTCAGTTTTAGTAGAGATCGGGTTTTAATATTGAGATATTGTCTTTATGTACCTTCTATTAGAAGGAACTTAGTTTTCGTTTATAGATTGGTTAAAGATAAATATTTGGTTTATTTTAATAACTCTGTGGTTATTAAAGATAATAAACGGGTTATCTGTTCTGGTACATTGGTGGATGATCTTTATGTTACTACTCCAATCTCTCTAACACTACAACTGACTGAATTAAATAACACATCTAATTTATCATATAAGAGAAAGTTTCCTTCTTTAATGAACCAAACATTTCTTTAGCACTTACGTTTAAGTTATATTAATCTAAAAAAGGATAAATAAACTGGTAAAATATGAACCTTTGAGTTCTTTAGAAGTGGAGGCACTTTCAGGCTGTGAATCCTGTTTAGAAGATAAGATGACTAGGAGGCCCTTTTTAGCCAAAGCTATAGGGCTAAAGAACCGTTGGAACTGGTTCACTCTGATGTGTGTGGTCCTATGATAATCCGAACTAGAGGTGGCTTTGACTATTTCATCAGTTTTATTGATTACTACTCAAGGTATGGATACATTTACCTAATACACCGTAAGTTCGAATACTTAGAGAAATTCAAAAAATTCAAGGCAGAGGCAGAGAAGTGTCTCGTAAAAGTATCAAATCACTACGATTCAACCGTGGTGGAGAGTACCTTTTTGGAGAGTTTAGGGACTACCTGTCATCAGAAGGGATTATATCCTAATTGATTGCATCGGGCACGCCGCGGTAGAATGGTGTAGCAGAAAAAAAGTATAGGACTCTTATAGAGATGATAAGGTCTATAATGAGTTATTCAGGATTATCCGATTCGTTTTGGAGATTTGCATTAGAGACAACAGCTTATATTATGATCTTGGTACCTTCTAACTCAGTACCTTCTACTCCCACTGAATTATGTACCGAGCATAAGCCTAATGAGAGATATATTCGGATTTAAGAGTGTCTAGCACATGTGCTGAAAGAAAATGCGGGTAAGTTAGAACTAAGGACATAAGTTTATTTTTTTTTTGTGGGCTATCCCAAGGGAATGAAGAGTGGTTTATTTTATAATCTTAAGGATTAGAAGGTCATTGTTAGCACCAATGCCCGATTCTTGGAAGAGAATTATATTATGGACCACAGGCCCAAAAGTAAAATTGTTCTAAAAGAAATGAGAAAAAATACCGGTAGAATAAAAGAGGAACCACAAGTCACTGATATCCCATTGTCTCGTCGTAGTGGGAGGATTATCGGGATAGGTGCAGATCATGAACAGGGTGCTGATGCACAAGATTCAGATTTTGCACAACGTGTTACTACTAGTACACAGATATAGGTAGTGCCTCGTCATAGTGGGAGGGTTGTTCATCAACCTGATCAGTATATGTTCTTGGGAGAATCTTTTGATAAGATACCAACAGAACTTGATACCAAATCCTGTAACAACAATAAAACACTTCAGGACAAAGATGCAGATCTTCGGCAAAAGGGTATCAATTCAGAGATGGAATCTATGTATTCCAATTAGGTTTAGGAACTTGTAGAACCACCCAAAGGGATAAAACCCATTGAATGCAAGTGGATTTACAAGAGGAAGAGAGGAGCAAACGGGAAGGTTGAAACTTTCAAAGTTAGGCTTGTTACAAAAGGGTTCCCTTAGAAAGAAGGGATCGATTTTGAGTAAACTTTTTTATCGGTAGCCATGGTTAAGTCTATCCAAATTCTCTTATCCATTGCTGCTCATTTCGATTACGAAATTTGGCAAATGGATATCAAGACAACTTTCCTTAACGAAAGTCTTGATGAGTTTATCTATATGGTAAACCAGATGGTTTCATAGCAAAAGGTCAGGGGCACATGTTGTGCAAGTTTAAGAGATCTATTTATAGACTTAAGCAGGCATTGAGGTCTAAGAATACTCGATTTGATCAAGCCATTAAGTCTTATGGTTTTGATCAGAGTCCAAATGAGTCCTGTGTATACAAGAAGCGTGACGGAAGCGTGGTGATCTTTCTAGTACTTTATATAGACAATATTTTTCTCATCGAAAATGATGTGGGGGCATTATCTATGGTAAAAGTATGATTATCTGGGCATTTCGATATGACGGACTTGGGAGAAGCCACTCACATCCTTGAGATCAAAACTTATGCCGGATCGAAAACAAAGTATGTTGGGCTTATCACAAGCAAAGTATATCGATGATATCCTTGTTCGTTTTAGTATACAAGATTTCAAGAAAGGATTTCTCCATTTCAGACATTGAATCACTCTATCCAAGGATCAGTGTCCTAAGACACCTAATGAGATAGAGAAGATGAAGGCGGTTCCTTATACTTCAACAATAAGAAGCCTAATGTATGT
This sequence comes from Heliamphora pulchella, assembly GCA_032270985.1. Lineage (NCBI taxonomy): Eukaryota > Viridiplantae > Streptophyta > Magnoliopsida > Ericales > Sarraceniaceae > Heliamphora > Heliamphora pulchella. The sequence goes on from JAULJZ010200863.1 coordinate 6,815, forward strand.
TATGCTTTATAGTCGACTTGACATCTACTTTGTTGTTGGTATGGTTAGTTAATATCAGTCTAACCCAGGGCAGGAGCATTAGACCGCGGTAAGAATATAATCAAGTACCTAAAAAGGATTAAGGATTATATGTTGGTTTACCAGGCAGATAGTCTAGTACCTTTGTGGTACACAGACTCAAATTTTTAGTTAGACAAAGATTTTCGTAAGTCTACCTCGGGATATGTGTTTACCTTAGGAGGTGGAGTAATAAGTTGAACGAGTAACAAGCAATCCTGCATTGCTGATTCCATCATAGAGGCGGAATACGTGACAGCTTCTAAAGCAGCCAAGGAGGCCGTGTAGCTCAAGAACTTCCTGTTGGATCTAAACATGGGCCCTTCAGTTCAGTCGGCTATTACACTTTATTGTGATAATAGCGGAGCGGTTGCAAACTCGAATAAACCAAGAGTCCATAAGAAAAGAAAGCACATCGAGCGTAAGTATCACATAATACGAGAAATTGTATAAAGAGGTAATGTTGCTGTGACCAAGATTGCATCATGTGACAACCTTGCAGATTCTTTTATAAAGAGCTTACCGACTAAGACTTTTGATAGTCATGTAGAGGGCATGGGAGTCAGATGTATGACAGCATGATTTTGAGTATAAGTGAGAGATTATTAGGGTTGTATACTAAAAATCATGTTTTTAGTATTTAATTTTAATAAAACTTATTTTCTATTTTGCGAGAATTTTAATGAGCAATGTATGTCATATCATTTCTTTTAATGTTATGTATGAACGTCTTTTATTCTATACAATATTTTATTTGGTGTGTAGAGTACAGTTTACACACAGAAGATAATATTTTTGCTTCCTGCAGAATATAAGTTATTTGTTTACAATTTAGATGAAAATGGACATACCATCGGTACGACTGTAGTAGAGAATTTTAGTAGGCCTATCATCGATACGAAAAACAGATAATAGCATCATCTATTATTCTGACTCTCTGTGCTAGTGCACTTTGTGTGTATTGAACGGGACACATTAGGGTAATTAATTTTATACTAGTTATATAAATTAATTAACACCACAAGATTATTATGAATAGTGCTTATACTCTTAATCCTGAAATAATTATTAATTTGCATATGTTTAATATTCGTTATTTTGTTTAATTAGAGTGTGCGATCTTATATAGGTCTATATTCTTAGTGAGTTGGATAGCGGTATTATTTATATGGTAAATATTAATTATTGATGGAATTCACGTCTCAAATGGTCGGGATTGACGATACCCCCTTAAAGAAGCTTATAAGTTTAGACCGGGTCAAACTCTGTCGGTAGATTTGATTATCCGGCGGTCAAATAATTTAAGCGGAAGGATTTAAAGAATTTCAATATGTTGATTAAATTAATTTGTCAGTAATTAAATTTAATTGGCGAGTATCAGGAATCTTAACTTGGGGAGATGCGCTAAGCATTTAATAACAGGAGCTCAATACAAGAAGGTCTTGAGATTATGGTTTATAGTACAATTACAATTCTTTAGTGGTGTGAATTGTAATTAAGTGTTTTATAGAAATTGTAGAAACCGCTGCAAAATTTTCATAATTAGAAATACTGCCGTGAGATTTTCTTAATTGCGAAAATCGCTAGATGGATATCTGTGTTCCACTAGAACTCTTGACCATAATTACTCCACAGGTCTCTATTGTAGCTCTATAAATATGCAGGTAGGCTGAACCATATTCATAACTTATCTTCATGACTAAAGCTGACCAAGTTCTACTGGTACGAGTTTTCGAAGGATCGTAGCCCATACTACGTTCAGGAATTGCATAAGAAAATACAGTAGAAGGTCTGACGGGAGCTTCAACTCAGAATCAAAATGGTAGTTGAAGAATTGACCAGAAAAATGTATTCTTCTAAATTAACTGTGGTAACATGGGTTTTTATTTTGATCGTTCGACATCAAAAGTTTTATCTAGAGGTCATTTCACCATTTGCCCGTCCAGTTAATTTTTATCGAAAATCGTTTACAAAAATAATTATCTTGGCAGTTTTACCTCTAACACATACGAAGCAAGGGACTCTAGGGTCCAATTTTTTACTTCTTTGGCAGCCACATCCACAATCAACCCGGTGTAATCAGCTGACCCACCACATCCTCTCATCAGGGAAATTTGATCTGTTACACCCATTCCGCTAAACAACGCCTCCATGTTGATGCCATCCAGTTGATCAGTCTAATCTTTGTCCTCTCAAGCCTTTCTTTCTTCCTTCTTTTCTGTGACTTCCTCCTCTTCTGAATCAAATAGTTTATGACTGAAGAAAATCTCCATTCCAGGAAGCATTTGGTGGGTCTCTTCATCAAACTATGGTTCCGAAAAACCACAGTAAACAAAATCTTCCCCTTCTTTAACAAAGTATCCATTCAGAGTTCCTCTATACTTGGCCTTTTGCCCCTTTCGTTCCCCCTTTGGCCCTTTCAAATCTTTCTTCATCGGCTTGTACCCAAGATTGAAGCATTAAGAAGCTAGCGATACTTGAATGGGTTCCAGAATTCCCTGTTGCTTACGCCCCAACCCCATTGTCACCACATATGGATTGATATAGCTTTCCTCTTCTTTTAATACCATCTGTACTACTAACACCTCATCGTACCAAAATTTGCTTAGAAACATATCCTCTGCCCCAAGTTGAACCTCCAAAAGAGTCAACCCATCTTCCCTCGGGGGTTGAATGTTGTCTTCTCCATGGATGGTGAGTATCGCCCCGTCTTGACTTAGTTTCAGCTTTTGATGCATGATGGAGGGTATTACCTGGACATTTGGATCATGGAGCCAAGGCCTTCCTAGCAATAAATTGTTGGACGTCGGCAGTGTTAGGGTTGAATACTGAAAATTATGGATTTTATTTGGAGCTAAAGCCTTCACCAAACTCAGGTGTTGCCTTATAATAGTAGTATAGATAATAGTATCCACTCCATCTGAGTCACTGTTATTATCTACTGGATCAAAACTATGTCAGCTATTTAATTTTACTTGGTAAGATCAGTTGCCTACATAGTAAAACTCATAGGAATTGACCTGTCTGAACAAACGATGGATAGTAAACGTCCTCCCATCGAGGCATGTTATTCACAAGGTACCAGGCTGCTGGCAAATTTTTTTAATGGTAGAGAAAATCAAATTAAAATAAATTAAAAATTTTGCTCATCATAATTAACGGTTATTTTTAATTATGTAATTTTCAGAATTAAAATGGTCTTTAATCCATAGGTTAATATGTACTCAAACAAAACAAACTAACGGGATCGAATTTTGTTGACTTGAAAAGTAACTTGAATATAATTTTAACTACCAAGGGTATTCCTTCAATGTTAAGAAATGTATTTATTTTTTAAAAGGGTTCTTTCTCTGGGCCGAAAGGCATGAAGAAGAAAAATATTCAAAAATAGGGTGACACGATTTCTAAGGTAGTTAGTAAGCCACAGACTGGTGTGCTAAAGTCAAAAAATAGATATTTTTACTACAACCAGACACGGTACTGAAAAAAATAATGTCCAGTTTATCTTAGCAAGCTAAACAAACAGGGTAATTTCTTTTCTCTAGTTGTGAAAACTTGTTTAGCGGTGTTATCTATCGATACCTGATTTGTAGATACGGGAGCCAGTAATTGTGTCTGCAATTCATTGCAGGGGTTCCAAAAAACTCAACAATTTGGTGATGGGGAGATTTACTTGCATATGGACAATGATACAAAGGTAACAGCAGTTGTAGTGGAAGATGTCACTCTGAGTTTTAGTAGAGATCGAGTTTTAATATTGAGAGATTATCTTTGTGAACTTTCTATTAGAAGGAACATAGTTTTCGTTTCTAGATTGGATAAAGACATATATTTAGTTTATTTTAATAACTCTATGATTATTAAAGATAATAAACGGGTTATCTGTTCTGGTATATTGGTGAATGATCTTTATGTTATTACTTCAATCTCTCCTATACTGCAACTGACTGAATTGAATAGCACATTTAATTTACCATATAAGAGAAAGTTTTATTATATAATGAACTAAATGTTTTTTTGGCACTTATGCATAGGTCATATTAATCTAAAAAGAATAAATATACTAATAGAAGATGCACCTTTAAGTTCATTGAAAGTGGAGGCACTTCTAGTCTGTGAATCATGCTTAGAAGGTAAGATGACCAGGAGGCTCTTTTCGGCCAAAGGCTATAGAGCTATAGAATCGTTGGAGAAAATGAGAAAAAGTACCAATAGAACAGAAGAGGAACCACAAGTCACTGATATCCCATTGCCTCGTCGTAGTATGAGGATTATCAGGACAGGTATATATCATGATCAGGGTGCAACCAATAACATGCCTGACGAGCATGTGCATAATGGTGCATAGGGTTCAAATTCTGCACAGCGTGTTACTGGTAATACACAGACGCAGGTAGTGCCCTGTCATAGTGGGAGGGTTGTTCATCAACCTGATCGATATATGTTCTTAGGAGACTCTTCTGACAGGATCCTAGTAGAACAGGATACCAAATCTTGTAACAATAATGAAGCACTTCAAAACAAATATGTTGATCTTTGGAAAAAGGCTATGAATTCAGAGATGAAATCTATGTAACCTAATCAAGTCTAAAAACATGTAGAACCACCCGAAGGAATGAAACCTATTGGATGTAAGTGGATCTACAAGTGGAAGAGAGAAGCAGATGGAAAGGTTGAAACCTTCAAAGCTAGGCTTGTTGCAAAAGAGTTTACTCAGAAAGAATGGAGAAAACCTTTTCGCAGGTAGCTATGCTTAAATCTATCAGGATTCTCTTATCCATTGCGGCACATTTCGATTACGAAATTTGACAAATGGATGTCAGCACAGCTTTTCTTAACGGAAGTCTTGACGAATGTATCTATATGGTACAACTAGACGATTTCATAGCAAAGGGCCAGGAGCATATATTGTGCACACTTAAGAGATCTATTTATGGACTTAAGTAGGCATTAAGGTCTTAGAATACTCGATTTGATCAAGCCATAAGGACTTATAATTTTGATCAGAGTCTAGATGAGTCCTGTGTGCACAAGAAACGTGATGGAACCGTGGTAGTTTTTCTAGTAATTTATGTAGATGATATCTTGTTCACCAAAAACGATGTGCAGGTGTTATCTTTAGTAAAAGTATGGTTATTTGGAAAGTTCGATATAAAGAACTTAGGAGAAGTCAGTCACATCTTTGGGATCAAATTTTTGCGAGATTAAAAATAAAGTATGTTGGGCTTATCACAAGCAAAGTATATCGATGATATCCTTCCTCATTTTAGTATGTAAGATTCCAAGAAAGGATTTATTCATTTCTGGCATGGAATCACTCTATCTAAAGATCAGTGTCTTAACACACCTGATGAGATAGATAATATAAAGGCGGTTCCTTACGCTTCGGTAGTAGGAAGCCTAATATATGCTATACTTTGTACCAGACATGACATCTGCTTTGCCGTTGGCATGGTTAGCAAATATCAGTCTAATCTAGGACAGGAGCATTGAACTGTGGTAAAGAATATATAATCAAATACTTGAAAAGGACTAAGGATTATATGTTGATTTACCAGGCAGAGAGTTTAGTACCTTTGGGGTACACAGACAAGGACTTCCAGTTAGACAAAGATTACCATAAGTCTAACTCAGGATATGTGTTTACCTTGGGAGGTAGAGCTATAAGTTAGAGGAATATCAAACAATCTAACATTGCTGATAACACCAAAGAGGCTGAGTACTTGGCAGCTTTTGAAGCAGCCAAGGAGGCCATTTGGCTTAAGAACTTTCTGTTCGATCTAAATGTGGTCCCTTCAGTTCAGTCGCCTATTACACTTTATTGTGACAATAGAGGAACGGTTGCAAACTCGAAAGAGCCAAGAGTTCACAAGAAAGGAAAGCACATTGAGCATAAGTATCACTTGATACGAGAAATTGTACAGAAGAGTGATGTTGACGAAGATTGCATCAAGGGACAACCTTATAGATCCTTTTACAAAAAGCTTACCGGCTAAGACTTTTGATAGTCATGTAGAGGGCATGGAAGTCAGATATATGGTAGCATGATTTTGAGTATAAGTGAGAGATTGCTAGGGTTGTATACTGAAAACCAGGGATTTTATTTTGTTTTAGTTTTTTCATTATATGAGAATCTTAATGAGCAATGTATCTAATATCATTTTTTTAATGTTATGCATGAATATCCTTTATTCTGTACACTATTTAATCTGGTGTGTTGAGTACGGCTTGCACACAAAACACTAGATTATAAGTTCTTGCAAAATATAAGTTGTTACTTACAGTTTAGATGGAAATGGACAAACCATCGGTACAGCTATAGCACAGAGTTTTAGTAGACCTATCTTAATTACAGGAAACAGATAATTTCATCTTCTATTATTCTAACTTGCTATGCTAGTGTCACGCCCCCGACTGAGAGGCGTGAGATCCTCACTTGAAAACTCATCTTTACAGAATAACCGAGGAAACTCCTTTTTATAAAACCCAATTTATGGTGAGAACCTCCTTTAAAGAAAAGAAATTCCTTTTCAAAACTTCAAAAATATTCTGAGTAAAATTCTTAAAAATTTCGACAGAGTTCCCTCGACTTTTCGGATTATCCCAAATTTCCTATAAACCTATTAAACTCAAATCATACTATATACATAAGCTCAACCTGGAATCCAACTCCCAATCACAATTCAAAAAAAAAAACTATCTCATAACTAACATCCATCCGCCCATTTCAACAACTCACAATCTAAATGAAATCCAATCTAATCCTTTAATGAACGTCAATTACTAGAATCAAATACTCAAAATACGTCATTCATCTATAACAGTTCAGTGTTCAATTACAAACTAGACTACATTATACTTGTACAAAACACAAGGTCCCATATAATGATCAAGGTTTTTCTTTGCCTTCTCTTGCATGTCACTACCTGTAAAAAAATGTGAACCAACAAACAAGAGCCGGAGCTCGTAGGATAAAAATTAAAAAAAGTGCAATGCATGACTTGCGAGGCGTGGATGAACAGGATGTTATGCAGCAATAGTCAGTTTTTTTTTTTTCTCATTTCATTGCTTCTTGAATTATTTAATTGTTTGTCTTAATTCGTCTTGTATTTATTCTCATCTATTATTATCATTTAACTTGCTATTCTTCTTAGTTGATCACTAAACCCTTACATCTCACTTTCTTTTTCCTTCTCTCCCTTTTCTTTCTTTCTTCATTTCTTATTTTCGTTTCTATTCTCTCCCTTTAATTAGTTACCAACTATTAATGCACTCTTTATTCATCATACACCGCTAATTTTTCTTTCCATTTATCAGTTCTTTATTCACTCTATCATTTCATTCCCATTCAAGTTCTTTTCCATTTCATTATCCTTACATATTTTTTTCCTTAGTTCGTCTTCTATTATTTCGTATTTTATTATTATCAATGAACCACATCTATTATTATCAATTAACCACATCTATTATTATCAATTAACTCTCTTCTTTTTCGTATTCAAACATTAAACTTTCAATACTTTCCTTTTTCTTTTTCTCACATTAATTACAGATTCTCTCTATCATTCTTAAATTTTTGTTTTTTTATTTTTATTTTTATGTTCTCTGTAATAATTATTCAACTACTAATTCAACTCTTATTCATATTAAAATCATTACTTTATTTCAAATTCTTTAATTCTTATCCCACGTTTCACTTTCAATTTAATAAATCAAATACTAAACCGATGTAGGGTGCAGCTTATAGAAATTCCTCCCTATTCCCCCAATAGACTACGCGAAGCCATTGGGTAATAGATAACTCTATAACTCACCACTACAATCACAGTCATCAGATATCCTCCTCGTCGGGTGCAGCTTATAAAAACCCCTCCCTATTCTCCCAATAGGCTACGCGAAACCATTGGGTAATAGATAGCTCTATAACTCACCACGAGAATCATCAGAGATTTGTGTGGGGTGTAGGTTATAGAAATCCCTCCCTATTTTTCCAATAGGCTACGCGAAGCAATTGGGTAATGATAGCTCTATAACTCACTATGAGAATCATCAGATATTTGTGTCAGGTGTAGGTTATAGAAATCCCTCCTTATTTTTTCAATAGGCTACGCGAAACCATTGGGTAATAAATAGCTCTATAACTCACCACGACAATACTCGTTTTACGAACCTCAGCGAAGGGAACACAGTACCCAAATCCGTTTTAGGGGGGCTAACCCGAGGGAATATAGTACCTAGCTTGCGCAAGTTTCTAGTCTTTCACCGGGGAGCTAGTCAAGCCCAACTTAATCACATCCACATAAACCATCCTCGGTTCAACATTTAATTAATCATATCAATATTTTTTTAAAAAAAAATCGGGAGTCTGTCTCCCCAGTAAGTTTTCACAGCACACAAGTTCAATTCTTATTCTTCCTTTGCTTCACTGTTTTCACAAATCTTTCTTTTAACATCTTTATTTATAGATATATCTATTAGCTCGTTGATTTCACATTTACCTTCTCTTTTTGTATCTTTCAAAATGTGCAAGTTCATTTACCAAGTTGTAGATTGTTTAATCATAAGACATATACTGTCAAATAAACCATCAAATTAGTTCATAGATCAAAATCAACTATTCTTTTAAATTCAACAACTTTCAAGTGTCCGATTTAATCTTATCGTATAAACATACAATCACGTTCAAGCTAGAACTTCTCTTAACAATTCAAATTTCATAAAGTTCATAATTCGTACAATTTCACAAATAATTATATTATCAACTTCCATATTCCTCATTTCATGGTTCAGTTTTTGAGGTCTAAGTAAATCTAACAATTAAACTTTATCAACTTAAGCTCCATATCCGGTTATCGCTTATAATGTATCCCATTAAGCTTAATTACAAACACATAATACTCATCATTCATCCATACTGCCTCTCATTTCTATGGTCCGAGCTAAGAATTAAAATTTTCAATTTGAAGTTATTTCATTCTTGATTAAATCTTTAATTCATGTATTATACCATCCCAACTATAGCTTTTCATTAAAGAGAGTTCACCTTTCTATTCCCGATTTTGTAGTCAAGGCTTTAAAATAAATCCATTAGTTAAATCCCAAATTTCTTCGATTCCCAAGATGCATTACTCCACAAATTATATATTCAAGACGAAGATTTTAATTTCTTGATTTGTTCGTTGATTACAAAACCAACTTACTCACCTATGTCACTACCACCAATGAATACATTCTCGAGTTATACAACACCTCCCTAAGTTTAGTTAACTCGAATTCTTTACTTAGCCAATCTCCCATATCTAATAAATTAATCTACTTTCATGAGATTTCTACTTTTTCACAGCACTACCAAGATTCAAAGTATATATTTTTCACCACACCTATGAGTGAACTAGGTTATACATTCATGGCTCACCTCATTAACTCATAATTTAAACTATATTTCAACTCCAAATCATTATTGTCTAAGGTTCAACAAATCAAATAATGCTTTCCCAGACAATGTTGAGACCGTTCAAACCCTTTATGGACCTTTAATTTAGATTTAAGTTTTTTTTGGCTGTCTCATCCACAAACAATCATGTTACAGTATTTAAGCTCTTCAAGGACATCTCAAATTTTATCTTAACAATCAATTTGTATGAATCTAAACTCAATAAATCCCAAAAATTTTATCAAACTTTATCTTAACTTCTTAAACCTTGTGATTATATAAATTTTAACTAATTTCAACCCAAATCATCACAAAACACTAAAATTAGTCTTAATTCTACCTCGTGGAGTCTCAGCGTGATGAGTCTTCGTTAGACTTCCAAACCCTAGCTTTCTCGGCCTTTCATGATTTTCGGCGCCTTGGTTGTTTAGCACGGCACCTCTGTTGTGTGGTGATCAAATCCAAATTGACGGTTACTAATCCCCGAATTTTTTTGGGTAAAAACTTGATCTCCAACCTCAAATTAACCAAGGTAGAAAGAAAAAAAAAACAGAGGAGATATAAGAGAAAGCTAGCGGTGGCAGTGGGGAGTTGGAACCCCTTTCTGCATTGTGAGACCCTGACCCGTTTTCTTTTTTGGCGTTTTCGGATGCGCATTATGTGTTTTCGTTGCAGCATGTTTTTACTGCTTTTGATGCATGATCGGGCTTAGATATGCATGCGGGGTAGGTTCTCGGGGCCGTGGGCCGTTGTGGCGCGATTCTCAAAAAATTTTAAAAAAAAGATATTTTGGAGACCTATTAATATCTGGAGTTAGATATTTTCATAAAGATATTTTTCAAAACATCTCCAGTAAGTTTCCTATTTTCTCCCTGTCTTCTCTCTAAAGTTGTCGGGCGCTCGGGGCTCGATTTTCAGTGATTCAACAGCAGATTCTTGCTTTTGGCGTCGTGGACTACGCAACCATTCGGTTAGATTTCAATTCCGACAAAGCTCAATTTTGCACATGGTTCGAGGTATCGAGTTTTGAACTCACCAAGGTAGGATTCTAAACCCTACTGCTATATAAGGGTGCTGTGGGTAAGCGTGTGTATTTTTAACGGTTAGATCTCTGTAGATCTGATTTTGCATCAAAGTTGGTTTTTGGGTTAAAGATTGGGTTTTTGTTGGTTCCGGTGGATGGAATCGTGTTTTGAGAGTTTCTTTTGTGGTTTTGAGGTTAGGCTTGGGTGTGTGTATGTCCGAGGGTGTTGTACGGAGGTTTTGAGGCTTCGATTCAAGGTTTTGGAGGTTGAACCCGTAGCTCGGAATCAGTTTCTAGGTGGGTTCAGTCGACTGAACTCATAGGTTCATTCGATTGGATCATTGTTCTTGGGTTCGGTCGACTAAACTGGGGGCTTCGATCGACTGAACCGGGTGTTTTGGCATTTTGTGGTTTTCCAGTAGGGTGTTCGGTCGACTGGAGGTAGGGCTCGGTCGACTGAACCTGTGGGCTGTTGGTTTGTGATTTTTGGTTGATTCCTTGGTTTTCGATTGGTGTCCTATGGTATTCAATTGATTAATTTATGGAAATTATTTGATTCAAATACATGTGGATTCCTTTTGGGGTTCGATTGGTTGTGTGATGGTTTCGGGGATCGTGTCGTGGTCTCGGGTGTGCGTTTGAGTGTCGCTCTCGTGGGTGATGTGCATGATTGATGCGGCTTGTTGATGCACGGTTAGGTGCGTGGATTGATGTTGGGTTTGTGTTAGCGCGGATGAGCGTTGTGGGTCTGTGATGGCCGTGTTGAGAGTGTTTGGGTCAGTAGTGGTCGTGTGGGTTGTCCCGTGAGTGGATGTCGGTTACGTGACGGGTGGCGTCGTGATGTGGATTTATATGGTTCCGTGCATATTTATAACTGTTTATTTATGTACGAAATGTGTAAGTGGATTACGTGGTTGTGATATCAATCGTTATATGTAACGTGGTTTATGCTTTAAAACCTAGAGTTTTATAGGCATGTGACGTGGTTTGTGGAACGTCGTGTTGATACATGGTTATATGCTTTAAATCCTAGTTTAGATTTGCATGTGTATGAAATGGATTAGATGAATCTGTGTTCCAGTAGATGTAAATCCTGGTTGATGATGCACATGTGCGTGTGTGGGTGTATGAGGTAGGCTGCGAAAGCCGATACACGTGGTAGGCTGCGAAAGCCGGCGTATTTGGGGCTGCGGTCCTTCGGTGAAAGTCCGAGAAGATGCATTAGTTGGGGTTGCGGTCCTACAGTGAAAGTCCGTGAAGATATGTGTTGCATGGGTTGCGTGCGTGGTGTGCGATATCTAACGAACTGAAACGAGGTCCTGAAGAGGCACGTGTTCATGGATTGCATGTATTGCATTTTGGGACGGATAGACCAATTTTCTTAAAATTGTATTATTGGCCTTCAGGAGTCAAAATACTGTATTAACGGCCTGCGGGAGTCGTAATACTTGAATCGTTTTCAGGGCTCTAATGAGTCGATAAATGGTTTTTATCCTCGCTTTCCCTTGGATGTGAAAATGGTTTTCTGGCTCTGTTGAGTCGTAATCTAAAACGATTTTCAAACTGTTTTTAAGGCTTAAAAAAGAGTCAAAAACTGCACTTCGTTTATCGAGCATGTGTCATGCCCCAAAACCCAGGATCACGTGAAAAACTACCAAACACCAGTTTTACAGAAAATAGGTTTTCAAACATTCAAATCTACCTGTTAAAATCAAAAGAAAACCCAAAATGCGTCTCTCAAGAACAGAAAACATCCTGTATAACATGCATAAGTATATCGCCTTATGGCGTACAAAACTGCCTTCAGGAATAGGCAATGCAAAAGGAAAACTATGAAAGTCTTCCGCCACCACAAACATCACCAGAGCTATAGCTCTTCCACATCATCACTTGAAAATAGTTTTACAAAAAGTGCCACTCGTGAGCCGAAGCCCAATAGAAACAGACTATGAAGCTGTAAAGCAGGTAATATGCAATCACATGGTGGAAGCGAACTTAACCACAAACCCAAAAATGGTTTTCCATCTAAAAATCCTCAAGTTTTCCATTCAGGCCATCACAAGCCTCCCAAATGGTTTTATTATCATAAAACCCTATTTTCATCTTTAAACCCATGAGTTTACAAATAATGCAAGTAAACCATCATAGTTAAGAAAAAACAGTAATCAAAATATTGTTCTCTCGTGGAATGTACCATCGCGGAATAAGAAGAGTAAGATCCTTTGTACCGACTCAATCACAAGAGGATAGAGGTAGCAACTATAGACTCATGTTCAGTATCTAACTCCCAGATATCGTGGGATCGTCTAGATACACACAGGTTCTATACGGAGCACCATGAATGTAACCACTCAATTTACGGGTTATGACCCCGAGGGAGCTG
>JAULJZ010200873.1:0-19708 GCA_032270985.1 Heliamphora pulchella
AAACTCAAGACATAATTTGAGTTAGGGTCGGGAGTTCAGTCAGGACCTTTAGTGGAATAAGTTCTGGTTCGTACGGGAAAGGATCTAACTTGGGGACAAAGTTAGGGATATCCAATTTTCTTGTACGGTTAGCCCGAGTCCTATACTTTCTCGTAATCCCTCACGTAGCCCATAATAAACACGGATATTTTTTCTTGTTAATTTCGGTAATTATTTAATTTAATTGGAATGCTGGTTTTGCCGCCGGGGACATTCGAAAATTAAATTAAATTAATGAGAGGCGGTTTTGGTATTTGGCTCACCTAGGGTTTACTTCCTAAGTGGCAGGCTCTAGGAGATGATGGGATTGATTATTTATGTTAAATATATCTCTTTATATCTTTTTAGGAAAGAGAGTATATACTTAATATAATTTTGATATATTCTTATTTATTAAAAAGGAGACTCATTAATCAAACCCTAACCCTAATACTCCTATATAGCCGCCGCCCCCTTCTCCTCTTTGGCAATTAATTTTTCCTTTTTGAAAATTATTGTGTGAGAAGAAATCAAAAGGAGAAAGAACACTTCGATAGGAATTGGTGCCCACACATCGTATCGTCGTAGTGCGTCCGGGTCATACGTGAAAAGATTGCAAGGTAGCCTTCAACGTATTCAGGATTTCTTGAAACTTTTTGACAAGTTTTATAAAGGTATTAAACTCTTAAAATCATTATAGTTTTCATTTTTCATGAAAATCGCATACGTCGTTTTTTACGGTCACGACGTCGATTCAAAAAAAATTTTCCGCTGCGCGGCTCTCTCTCTAACAATCAGGACAACATTCTCGTCCTTCAGATACCCACATGCACACACACAACACAAGGATCTTCTCGGGCTTTCACCGAAGGACCACCGTCCCAACTAACATTTCATTAACCAGGGTTAACATCCACAGAAACATCCATAGACCCGCATGTCCATCTATTACATTTCATACACCTATGCATAACTAAACTAGGGTTTAAATGCATAATTCCACGTACTATCATTACGTTTCACAAACCACATTACGTTCTACACACGCAACTAACATAACACTTGCAACTCATGCAACTTACACCATATGCATCCGCTTCTCAGAGCCCACATATACATGCCTATAAAATTATGAGTTTTAGAGCATAAACCACGTAATTCCCTTAAGTAATCCGTACAAAAATAAACTAAAGTTATAAATGCACATAACTAGAGTTATAAACGCCCATAGCAATATATAACTTCACATCATGCTGCCACTATCCATATAACCCGACACGACATCACTTGCCATGCACCAATCATCCGTTTACCCGAACGACCCGTCCACACATCGGGATAACCAACCATAAAACTAAGCCTAGCCTGGAGGCCAACACCAAAACCATAAAACCCCAATTTTCATAAACCAACGTCTTTTTTCAAAAAGAAACACGGTCCCTAAACATGCCCAACACGGCCATCGCAAACCCACGCCCAACACAAACCCAACGGTGAATAAACACCACGCACCTAACTGTGGACCAACACCCACGTCTAACCATGCACGTCACCCAAGGACGATACTTAAATAAACACCCGAGGCCACTACACGACCCCTGAAACCACAACACGATCAACCGAACCCCAAAACTCAACCACCGAACCACAAACACACAACCCAGCATCTCAGTCGACTGGACCCCAACCCCCAGTCGACTGAAAACACGTTGGAAAGGCCAAAAATCTAAGACCAAAGCATGTCAATTGACTGACCTCCCAAGTCCAGTCGACTGACCTCCCAAACTCAAGATCTAGTCGACTGACCTCCCTCAGAAACTGTTTTTAAGCTGCGATTTTTGCCTCCAAAACCTCGATTCGACACCTCAAAACCTCCGTCTAACACCCTTAGACATCCACACGCCTAGGCCTAACACCCAGACCATGAAGGAAACTCCCGACACTCGATTCCATCCCCACAGAAATCGACTAAAAATGAATTTTAACCCAAAAACCCAACTTGAACATAAAATCAGATCAACAGCAATCTAACCATTAAAAATACACACGATTACACGTAGCACCCTTATAAGACATGAGAGTTTAGGATCTTACATCGGTGAGTTAAAAACTCATTGCCTCGAACCGCGTACAAAATCGAGCTTCGCTAGAATAGAATTCTGTCCGGATGAACGCGTAGACCACGACACCAATAACAAGGATCGGTAGTCTGATCGTCAAAAACTGAGCTCCGGGCCCTTGAGAAGTTATAGAGAAGGCAGAGAGAAAATAGAGAACACTTAGTGGAGAAGTTTTGAAAATATCTTTTGAAAATATCTCACTTCAAATATTTATAGGCCTCCAAAATATCTTTTCTTTAAAGTTTTAAAATTCGCACCGCAACGCCCCACGACCCCGGGAACCAACCCTGCATGCATATCTAACCCCGATCATGCATCAAAATGCATATAAACATGCAAAATCAAAAATAGAAAACACGCGTCGAAAAATGCTAAAAAAAAAAACGGGTCAAGGTCTCACAACTCTACCACCATTAAAGGAATTTTGCCCCCAAAATTTACCACGAGGTCAAAAGAAACAACCACGTTGATCATAATCGACATAGGCACACGAGTTGATTAGCCAAATCACTCCTATGATATAGTCAAACAAGGTCAGGCATCCTAAACAATGGCCAACTATCTCAAAGACATGTGATCTACAACTCACTCCAACCTCACATCGTCACCAACGACTGCCTCTATGCAACACATCACCCACGGAATCCATCCTCAACTCCCAAACAGATATAATGAAGAAACTTGCCCAAAGCTTGCACACACAGAAAGTTTCTCTGCTCGCTGAAGGCATATATGCATCCTCCGGCACGACCGGTGCCCTAGATAAACTGGGAGCTATAAGGGCATACGCACGTGGCAGTGTCGCTTTACCCTGTTCGCCATAGCCTAGCGCTGCCGACTTCCGTATCGACTGAACTGAAGTTTCCCTATCTGTCGCTCGGGAAGTCTGGCCTACAGGATGCTGCTGTCGATCATGCACAAATGAATCCTCTAGTGTGCCCGCTGTACTCGGCGCACTCTTTCTCTGGGGACAATCCCTATGAATATGTCCAAGATGGCCACATCTATAACAAATCTGTGACTCCCTCCCCTGTGACTGAACAGATACCGAACCCTGGGACTACTTTCGCTGAGGGCAATCCATGACACGATGTCCAGGCTACCTGCATCGGAAACAATGGAACTCATACTGCTCCGACCTTCCCGTTGAGACTATAGTAGGTGAAGATGCTGAAGACTATGGCTGATACAACCCCACTGGATACGAACTTGAACCAGATGTCCATTGACGCTTATCATTGCATCCCCGGGACTATGCACGTCCCCCATCCTGTTGACTCCTATGTCTCTGTCTCTGCACGTCTCGTTCAGAGTGTCTTCCACCTTCATGGTGATCTCCACTAACTCTGTAAAAACATGCATCCTGAATGCTGCCACTCGATCTCTAATAGCGGGCCTCAAACCCTTCTCAAACCTCTTCGTACGGAACTCATTAGTGGGCACAATCTCCTGTGTAAATTGGGATAAGCTAGTAAACTCAACCTCATACTCGACTATTGTCATCGTCCCCTGAGTCAGGAAAAGGAAGTCCTCTTTGTACCGATCCCTCAAAATTGCGGGAAAGTATTTATCCAGAAATACCTTCGTGAATGCCTCCAAAATGCCTCCAACTGTAGTCCTGGAAAACTTCCACCACATGTGAGCACATCCTCTCAGCTGGAAGGCAGCAAAAGTAACTCTCATATCATCTTCCTCTATCTAAGGCGTATCCAAGATCCTGGTGACCAGCTCCATGCATTCAGTGGCTACCGTGGGGTTGGGATCCCTAGAAAAGGTAGGACGACCCAGACGTCGAAATTCACACATTGCGACCATCGCCCTCGGTTTAGGTACATTCTCTCTCCCCAGAGAGGCCTTAGCCAGCTGCCGGATGGAGCCGACCATCTCACACAATAAATCTCCGTCAATAGGTCCTTGGGGTGCATTAGCATCCCCAATATCTGGGACTGGAATGTCCCTTCGCCACGGCCTCGACTACGGGCTCATCCTCCCCGCATGGACATCGCGTCTATAGAAAATAGACAGAACATAAGACGCAGCACATAGCATGAACATAAACGCTAACCACATAAGCATGCTAACACATAGCCGCATAGGTTCATGCTAAACGAAACCCCACATACCGAGTAGAACTAACAAGAATGACACGTCAATCTGGATAACCTACTCAGATTCTCTACTAAAAATCACGTCAGCTAAATGTGTTTCTAACTTGGCTCCCAAGTTTGCTAATCCAAACACCCAAAGGTAGGACTAATCAATCTCACGGTTCAACCCCCATGCTCATATATACACATCATTCACGAATAACCCACATGCTATCACGTTCATGTTATCAAAACATCTAAACACATGTAGTTAAGCACACGCAATCAACCTCACACGAGACACACCCTCTTCCCACAGCTCTTAGGTATTCGAACCCAGAGCTCTGATACCAAGCTATCACGCCCCAAACTCCGGGTCACGTGAAACATCCACAAACAACCAAATATAAGACCCAACTCAAGAATACACTCTCAAGATAAACCATACATGCATTGTATATAATCGCCAAATGGCTTACATTACACGGCCTCAACGCCAAAAAACATGTTATTGCATACATGTTCAAAACGAGAAAAAAGAAAGACTACAGATCTTTTGCCCCTTCGACACCTCTAGATCAACCTGCGTGACCGATACCTGAAAAACATTTCAAATTCCATACCATGAGCCAAAAGCTCAGTAGAAACTAGACAAAGCATGCAATATAAGCTAAACATGCAAAGAAAACGAGGTGTAGTTTTAATCTCTCTTTCAAGCCTTAAAACAGTTTGAAAACACAGCTCGCACGAGCCCCAAAGATAACAGATATATATATGCAACACATGAACATATATCTAAATCGATTTTCACAATCCCCTACAAGTTAACTCATACAATCCATGCACTACGCCCAACACACTATGAGCAACACACCCAATGCATATCTCTCCAGGACCTCACTTTCGTCCTTCAGATTCACACGCACTGTCTTTAGGATCACGTTTTCATCCTTGAAACTATGCATATTATTCTAACAGATATCATGCCACAGTTAAGGGAAATCAGTAAAAACAAAGACAAAGGTAACAACTATAGACTCCTGCCCATTACCCTAGTCACCACTTAAGGCCTGTTCGGTAATGACAAGTTCTATACGGAGTTATGACAACGTAAACAACGCCATTCACGGAGGCAACCAACTTAGTTTACGGGTTCACAACCCGAGGGCCCTAAGCACCCACCATCCCTGCATCGTCAAGACCACGTTCCCGTTCTTCAGATACCCACATGGACACACACAACACAAGGATCTTCTCGAGCTTTCACCGAAGGACCACTGCCCCATCTAACATTTCGTAGGCTTTCACCTAAGGACCACCGTCCCAACTAACATTTCTTGGGCTTTCACCGAAGGACTACCGTCCCAACTAACATTTCATTAACCAGGGTTAACATCCACAGAAACATCCACAGACCCGCATGTCCATCTATTACATTTCATACACCTATGCATAACTAAACCAGGGTTTAAATGCATTATTCCACATACTATCATTACGTTTCACAAACCACGTTACATGCTACACACGCAACTAACATAACACTTGCAACTCATACAACTTGCACCACATGCATCCGTTTCTCAGAGCCCACATATACATGCCTATAAAACTATGAGTTTTAGAGTATAAATCATGTATGTTCCTTACGTAATCTGTACAAAAATAAACTAAAGTAATAAATACACATAACTAGAGTTATAAATGCACATAACCATATATAACTTCACATCATGATGCCACCCGCCATATAACCCAACACGACATCACATGCCACGCACCCGTCATCTGTTTACCCGAACGACCCGTCCACACACCGGGACAACCAACCACAAAACTAAGCCTAGCCTGGAGGCCAACACTAAAACCATAAAACCCCAGTTTTCATAAACCAACGTCTTTTTCCAAAAAGAACCACGGGCCCTAAACACACCCAACACGGCCTTCGCAAACCCACGCCGACCACACACGCCCAACACAAATCCGACGGTGAATAAACACCACGCACCTAACTATTCACCAACACCCATGTCTAACCATGCACGTCACCCGAGGAAGGCACTTAAACAAATACCCTAGGCCACTACACGACCCCCAAAACCATAACACGATCAACCGAACCCCAAAACCCAACCACCGAACCACAAACACACAACCCAGCATCTCAGTCCACTGAACCCCAACCCCCAGTCGACTGAAAACACATTGGAATGGCCAAAAACCCAAGATAGAAGCATGTCAGTCGACTGACCTCCCCAACTCAAGATCTAGTCGACTGATCTCCAAGATCCAGTCAACTGACCTCCCTTGGAAACTATTTTTTAAGCTGCGGTTTTTGCCTATAAAATCTCGATTTGACACCTCAAAACCTCCGTCCAACACTCTCGAACATCCACACGCCTAGACCTAACACCCAGACCATGAAGGAAACTCTCGACACTCGATTCCATCCCCACCGAAATTGACTAAAAATGAGTTTTAACCGAAAAACCTAACTTGAACATAAAATCAGATCAACATCAATCAAACTGTTAAAAACACACACAATTACACGTAGCACCCTTATAAGACATGAGAGTCTAAGATCCTACCTCGGTGAGTTAACAACTCGATGCCTCAAACCACGTACAAAATCGAGCTTCGCCAGAATAGAATTTTATCTGGATAAACATGTAGACCACGACGCCAATAACAAGGATCGACAGTCTAATCGTCGAAAATCGAGCCCCGGGCCCCTGAGAAGTTAGAGAGAAGGCAGAGAGAAAATGGAAAAAACTTAGGGGAGAAGTTTTGAAAATATCTTTTGAAAATATTTAACTACAGATATTTATAGACCTCCAAAATATCTTTTATTTTTGAATTTTTTAAATTTGCACTGCAAAGCCCTACGGCCCCGGGAACCAACCCCACATGCATATGGAGCCCCGATCATGCATCAAAACGTATATAAACATGCAAAATCGAAAATGGGAAACACGCGTCGAAAAATACCAAAAAAAACGGGTCAGGGTCTCACATGGGAAGTTGGGTTAAAAAAACATACTTCAAAAAAGGGTTCAGTATTGGACTAATTGATGAACTTATCGATCGGTCAAACACTGCTCTTGGTTGTTTCAGTTATTGGAAGACCAATAGATCGGTCCTGAGATTGATCGATCGATAAGCTTGTTGGAGCAGTTTTTCGTTCTTTTAGTTTTTGAAATCTTTTCTTGTGGAGTTTAGTTTCCTTTTATCAAATGGTTTCTTAAAGAGTTTTCTTGAGGCTTTAGAGCTTCAAATTCCTTTTTCTTTCTAACACTTTCTTTTGGTTGGTTCATCGGGGTGAGTTCACGTGTCTTGGAGATGAACAGATTGGTATCAAAGCTCTATGATCGAATACGTAAAACCGGTGGGAATGGTGAAACCATTACGTGAGAGCTTGCATTGATGCGTGACATTCATGTATTGGTGTTTTTGAATGAGATATCTCGGACTTAACTTGATGCTTGCATGCTATGTGGTATTTGGGCATGGAGGTTGGGCTCTTAGGATGATGCGTTTTACCCTGGGGTGACCGGTCGACTAGTTTGAGGTTCAAGTTAGAAATACTTTTGGCCAACGTTCGTTCTAACCAGAAATCCAAATGAGTTACCCGAATTGATGTGTCATTTCGATTAGTTCTCCTCATTATGTGGTACATAAGATGTGTTGCTGCGATGATACATGTTACGTGGTATCTTGTTGAGGGGTGATGTTGTCCGTGGGGGATGAATGGGTTTAGACCTTGTTATTGATATCTCCCCTTGTCCTTTATTATATAGAGCGATGTTTTCGAGAAGAGGTAGAGGCCAAGGTCACTGCTAAGGTCATATGTTTGCCTGAATCCCGAGAGAAGGGAACGTGTATGCCCTGTCGGGGCAAGTGGGAAGTGTTGATGTACTCCAAAAGATGCTCGAGAAGATGTGATCTTTAGTAGAGGCAAATAGGGATGGAGTAAGAGCACCTAAACCAAGGGCTGCGGTGGCATTAAGAGAGTTTTGATGGATGGATCCTCCAACCTTCTTCGGGAAGTCTGATCCCAAAGCTGTTACTGAATGGTTAGAGGCAACCTCTATAATATTTGACACGTTGGGAATTATGGAGGACGAGTTGAGGAAAAGGCTTGCTGCGTTCTAACTTTGGAAAGATGCACGGGAGTGGTAGGAGTTTGCCAAGACGACCGTGAAAAGTACGTGGGCCGCTTTCTCTAGGTTTTATTGGAGGAGTTCCTTTCAGGATCTTTGAGGAGCACCTACTGGGTGGAGTTTCTCTCCCTCGTATAGGGGAACGTGTTAGTAGTCCAATATGAGGCTAAGTTTGTGGAGTTGTCACAGTTTGCACAAAAAATGGTGGTAATTGAGGAGTTACGCACTAAACGGTATGAGTGGGGTCTTCGACCATCCATCAAAGACAAGATTACGGTTCTTAAAATTCGGGTCTATAAGGAGTTAGTAGAGGCCACCATCAGAGTCGATAGTGCACTAACAAAGATTCGTAGGGTTAGAGAGAGAAAATCACAGCTGAGAGACACGAGGGCGCAGTCAGGTTGGTGCCAGTTCAAGAAGCGAAAGTAGGGAGGCCCTAGCCTTTGTTCCACGGAGTCCCAACAGTAGCCACATTCGACACTTGCGCCATCTATTGCTTCATCAGGACATTCTATTTTGCTTTTATTGCAAACAACTAAGGCATCGCACTAGGGAGTGCCCATAGAGGGAGAGGCAGCAGAGTCAGACCCGAGAGAAGGCTCCATTTTCTTGTTTCCAGTGTGGCCAGGGGAGCCACATACGTCAGGATTGCCCTAAAAAAGGGAATGTTCAAAGTGCTTTAGGAGTGCTTCAAGGGCAGATGTCTCAAGGACAAGTGCATACCCACGTATAGCCTAGTGCTTCGGTGGCACCTGCCGTGTTGAATGCCACAGCTTGCCCTTCGATCATCCAAGGTACGTTTTTAGAATACTGTTTAGGGACTAATGTTTATGACAATTCCAGAGAATCGAAAGCATTTTGTCCATCCGTTTTGCATCTGCATTGGGACTAGTAATAGTCATATTAGATAGCACTTTATGTATTGTGATGCTGTAGACACCCCAATTTGACAAAATCGAATCTTAGCCACCCGTCTTGAATGCGCTCTAATGATGAAAGTATGAGAATCATACTCAAAGATACTCCTAAGCAAGCAAAATCACAAATATGGCTCAAAACCCATGGAAGCACCCTAAAAACCTTCAGGCCGTGCCCTTGCTCTCACGGCCCTAACCTTTTTGTAAACCCTAAACCATGTCGTGACCTTCTTTGTCACAGCCGTCGTTTGTTTATCCAAGATGCAACTTTTAAAAGTCGCGACTGTCCTTTTCACCACCATAAAAGTCATCACCGTTATTGTACAAAAGTAAAAAGATAGCGACCGTTACTATTACCCCTTTTTGGATAGGTGGCAGCATCCCAAAAGAGGTTTGTGTTGCTCGCCTTGCCTATAAATAAGCGTCATTTGCAAGCAAAAACAAAGAGGAAGAGATACCTAGAGGCCCAAGCTCTTCCAAAATACTCCCCCCACCTGATATTCCCTCATCCATTCCACACTTCCCGAGCCTTGTTCTTGTTCTTGTTTGTTTTAGAGGAGTTCTTAGAGCATATATTGACATAAAGGTATCATATTCTCACCCCCGAGGTGCCATTCTTGGTGGATATTCACACGAAATAACTTTAAGAACCCACAACTCTTCTTAAACCCTCATCATCTTCCCCCGAGGGTGTCGTGGATAAGGTTTCTACCATTTTATTGCTTATTTACCATTTATTTCAATGTAAACATTGTTCCTTCAAGTTTCCATTCCTAACAGTGTATTCATAACTCTCTATTTCGTGTTTTTTTGGTTACTCTTATTCAGTTTCGACGCTCACAAGCACACTGAGCATATCAAAAGCTTTATGAGGTTCAGGAACATGACAGCTGCGACCTTCTCATATCACGGCTGTATGTTTTGTTAAACCAACAGTCATAGTCGCAAGCTTTTCATAAGTGCCGATACATTTGTTTCCATATTTACTCACGGTCGCAACATCCTATTATTACGGCTGTGACATCTTTTCGGAGGCTAGAAATGTGAAAACTCTCTTCAAAACTCTCTGATATTTGTTTATTTTAAGATTTTATCTCCTTTTATTATTCTGTTTAGCATCTTCTCTTCTCTGTATCATAGTCCATTTTCTTGAGGGTAAATGGATGGTAGATCTGGCCTACATTAAGTGAATTATGGTCTCCATTCTGTATTCTCCATTTCTCTTTGCTTTATAGATCTAAAAACATGATGGCCGCATCTTTTTCTTCTTTTTTTGTCACGACCACCATATCCGTTTGTTACGGCCGTGAGATTTTTTTTAGTCCAGTGACATGAAAATGTGTTTTAAGCATTTTGTTGATCATTTTTGATATCCTGTATATTCTGTTTAGAGTTATTACTTATATAGAGAATGAAGGATGGTGGGTTTAACCTAAAACCAATAGGTTATGGTCTCTGTCATGTATATTATATTCATTTGAGCCCGTTTTAAGCTTTGTGCAATGTATAAACCCTTTCTGTCCCCTTAAAAACCATAACCGCCACTTTTAGTTGTCATGACCGTGAGCTTTTTCATTATGTTCTTTGCAGTAACCCCATATTCATCACGGCTGCATGCTCAGTGACCATTTTTGTCACGGCCACAACATTTGTTGCTACGGCCGTGAGTTTGCTACATGTCCAGTTGCTTGAAAATAGTGTTTAAATCTCTTATATTTATTCTATACAGCCTGTTCATAACATGTTAGGGACAGAAATATTGTTGCATGACCCTCAGACCTTTATTTGTTCATTTTATCGCTTATTCGCATATTTTTTACTTTGCTTTGCTTAAACGATATGTGTAGCATATCTAGAAATAACAACCAAGTTGCATGGCCCTAGGAATCATAGTTAGGGTTTTGTTTCATTGCTTGCTTTTGTTTGAACTTTCTTTAACCTCCCGTTCTGTATATGTTACCTTTAAAAAGTTTACAACAAGAACTAATATTGACAATGTAGAGGCCGACCTCACAGTTGGGCGAAAATGGTGCCTAACACCTTTCCTTTTCGTACCTTAACCCCTGAACCTTTTTTTTTACTGGTTAAGTTTTTTAAAAGACCCGCAGTCTTCTTTTTATTTTTTTTAGTTTTTTCTCAAAAACCAAGTGGCGATTCCATTTTTCTAAAAAGGATGTTCAGATATATCTTGAATTTTCTTATTTGAAAAGAAAAGAACGTTTTTCTAAAAATAATAGATATCCGGTGCATCCTCTCTAGACCCCAAAACATTCACAGCTTTTTTGGCGACTCTGTTAGGGACTGATTTTTCAAAAATCATAAGAGGGCTAAACTTGAAATGTCAATGGTTCTTGTTGTAAATTTTTTATCGGTATTTGCATTTACATTTGCATATTTGTGCGCTTGGTTCTCAAACTCCCGCTTATCCGATACCTTGGCCTATCCGATACCTTGGTCAGTTTATTGTCTCAAGGCTATGTCGGGGAAGCCAGCAAACTTTTTGGCCACATGCTTCCATAGATGTGGCAAAAAGAGTTATTGCATACCGTTTCCATGCCTTATACCATTCCTGGTATTGGGAGGTATATTCTTGACTCTATTCAGAAGGTACACTAAGTGAAGACCTACCAACCTTTTCAAGTGCATATAGTTTCTTAGAACTCCTTTTAGGATCAATAAATCTCCTAGGGTTATTTGATTTTCTTTTTATGGATGCTTTTGTTTGTATGGTTAGTACCTCGTTTAAGATTAACTTTTGTCATCTCGAGTCGTCGTCAAGAGTGAGTTATTTTGAGTTTGGCCCGGCTAACGAGTCTTTCGATTTACATGAGCCCTTTCAGTTCAGAGACCCGGGATAATAGCACCCAGTAGAGAAGAACCTATACGCACTTAGGCCCGATCTCCGAGTGGAAGACTCAAGCGTGCTGATTGATTGAGATTACTGATGGTAGACCCAGAATTGACCATAGCTGATATGATGAGGGTAATTCTGAAATTGCAACGAACTGTTGAGGGAGTCAACACCATTGTAACCAATCAGGCCAGGATTTAGACTCAGATCCAAGCTTTGTAAACCTGGGTTACAGACCCTAATGTGCTTGTTCCGAATGACCCTGAGGACGGAATAGGAGATAATATCTAGGATGATAATGTCTGACCCAGGGGAGCACAACCAGCAGTTGTATAGCCTATTCGGCCAGGAATCATAGAAATCCTAGCCACAAAGGAATCGATCTTATCTGATAAGGTCGATAAGCTAGAGAAGATTTTGAGGAAAGCCCAAGGAATCAAGGATTATATGTTGGATGTCGAGGGACTCTATTTGTTCCCTGATGCTAAACTACCTGAGAAGTTCAAAATGCCCGATATGTAGAAGTTTAACGAGATCGGGGACCTGAGGATCCATCTGAGGATGTATGTAGGGACTCTGTCGCCGATGGGTATCAGTGATCAATTAAAAGCTTATCTTTTCCAATGATCTTTGTCAGAAGCCGCTCAAAAATAGTTTCTGTCTTAGACGCCGCAAAGAAAAAAACGTGGGAGGGCATTATGTCACACCCCCTCTCTAAGGTGCAAAAACCAAAACTTAGAGTAGTTGAAAAGGTATCTATACAAGTTAAACCAGATTTATTTTTTCATAAATACAAAAGTATTATACATTTTAGGGACACATTATCACAACTACTCCAATTGGCTTACACAAAAGTTTCATACTCCTTAACCTAGTATCAAAATAATTTCTGACTGACAACTGTAGTGGATCAACTCCTCTAGTCATTTTTGCTATCTGCAATCACAAATATTACAGAAGAGTACACTTAATATTGTATTGAACAAGATGAAAAACAATCATTTAAGAATACTAAAAACATTATACTTTTCACAAGAGATATAAAAATACTAAGTCATAAAATATTACAATTTATAATGAGCTTTTCTTAATCTTTGTAAAAGTATACCTTGATAAGCTAACACATACTGCTTTTTGGCGATGGGGCACCACATATTTCCTTAACAGGCTAACACCCACACCTGTTAGCCCATGGGTTTTTTATTTTGATTTTAATGATTTTCATAATTCATTTTTTAAGAATAAATAGATTTAAAATGATAATATTTTATATTTTAAAAAAGAAAGTGTTAACACATTTTGAACATTTGAGTTAACACCTTAAACCAAAAGAAATGACTAATCTCTCAAAATGATTAAAACACTTAAGTATTCTTGAATAAGAATATTTTGTATTGTTCCTAATTGAAAATTAAGTCCAACATTTTAAAGGCAAAGTATACTTAAAGTATATCAAGTGTGTCAACACCTTTGAATAAATAGTTTGATACCCTAGCAGTTTTATGAAGTCACTTTCAGGTATCAAAGTTTAGTGTCGATACAAATAAGTTTGTATCAAGACAAAAGAGCCGAAGCTCCCACGACTCAAAATGAGTCGACACAAATTGAATTTGTGTCGACACAAAAGTGATTTTTCACTTTTGATATCCGGTCAATTGAGTCGACACAAATGAAAAACGTGTCGACACAAAAAAACTGAGGCTACCTGCAGATTTTGGGTGTCGACACAAAATAGAAGATGAGTCGACATAAAAGTCCCGAGCCTACTTGAAGAATATTTGTGTCAACACCAAAATCTAAAAGCGTCGACACAAATATCCCAAGGGTTCCTGCAGAATTTAGTGTCGACACCAAAAAAAACTTGAGTCGACACAAAGTGCCTCTTCCCGGATTCTGAAGTTCAAATGAGTCAACACCAGATCCAAATGTGTCGACACCGTTGTGTTGGTGAGAAAACTTGCAGAAATTGTGTCGACCCCTCAGAAGAAATGTGTCGACCCAACCACCTAAAAAGATTTGCCCAAGACATTTTGTGTTGATATCAAAGGCTTTTGTGTTGACACCTACGACGAAATTTTAAATTCGCGACAGACTTTAACGGTTGGATTTCTAGCATTTATTGCTCCCACCTATCTCCACCAGTCACGAATGATCAAGGGCTTATATAAGGAGTAACTTCTCGGCATTTAATTTCACTAGAGACTTACAATCACTATTCTATTGATTGAATCAATTTCATTACTCTCAAGCTTACATTTATTGCTGAAGTTCCAACTCTTGTTCCTCAGCTCTCTTTACCTTCTCATTTATTGTAAATCATTTTTGTAAAGAAAGTGAATGTTCCTCTTTAATACACTTCATTTATTGTATTCAAAGGTGAGTTACCATTTATCTTTTGAGTGAGTGAGTAAATCTCATCAAAGAATAGTTCAAGAGAGATTAGAAAAAAAAAGGAGCTTTATTTCATAGGATCTTCTTAAAGCTGAAATAGGTTTTTGAACGTGCCTGTAAGCATTCGGATAGTTCAAGCGAAGTCTTGAAGTTGTAAAGACTTGGAATGAGTCCGTGAAGCATTCTCTATAGTGAAAATACTTAAGGGATAACTTGAGGAGTGGACGTAGGCTTGGAAGAAGCCGAACTACTATAAAATCCTTGGTGTTTGGTTCTATCTCTCTATCCCTAACCTTTTCCATATTTGCATAACTTTAATCCTTGCTTATTTTGCTATATTGTTTGCAATATTAAAAAGGTTTTTAAAAATGTTTTCATTATTGTTATTATTTGTTTAAGACCCAATTCACTCCCTCTTAGGTTGCTTAGAACTAACAACTTGTATCAGAGCTTGAGCTCTTATTTTTACTTAACCGTTTAAGAGTTTTTATGACAACCACTAGCATCGGACCTATCCAATCCGATGGTCAGTCGACTAATAGACATCCCTTATTTAATGGAACAAATTATAATTATTGGAATATTAGAATGAGAATCTACATTCAAGCCGTAGACTATGACCTTTGGTGGGTTATTATAAATTGACCCAAAAGACCCACCAAAATTGTTGAAGGGGCTGCTGTCCCTAAACCAGAGGCTGAATGGACTGAAAATGATATTATGGTGATACAAAAAAAATACTAAAACTATGAATCTCTTATATTGCTCACTTGATCCAAATGAGTTCAATAGGATCTTTACATGTGACACCGCAAAAGAAATATGGAATAGACTCAAAGTTACCTACGAGGGTACTAATCAAGTGAAAGAGTCCAAAATAAGTCTACTTGTGCATAACTATGAATTATTCAAAATGAAGCATGATGAAACTGTATCTGATATGTTTACTCACTTCACAGACATTATTAATGGACTAAAATCTCTTGGTAAGATTTATACAAATGCAGAAATGGTGAGAAAAATCCTTAGGTGCATGCCTAAGAGTTGGAAAACAAAGGTCTGTAGACACCCCAATTTGACCCCGCCTAATCTTAGGTAAATCTGATGATGAAAACAGGTGAAACGGTGCCTCAGTTCGATCCTCGAAAAGTGATCCAAGCTCGGTATTTGAATCCAGAACCTTCAAACCAATGAAATTTTGACAAACCATCGAAACTTGCTGCCCAAGTAAGGCGACCGCCAACTCTCTTCATGGCGCCCGCCATAGAACTTTGTAAAAACTCTAGCCAAAAGTGGTGACCGCCACCTTTCATCATGGAGACCGCCAACTTCCATTGTGGCGACCACCATAGAACTTTGTGGAACCTTCTACAAACATGGCGACCGCCAACTTCAAATGACCTGGCGTGTCCCAAAATGTGGCAACATCTCATTGGTTGAAGAATTCTATAAATACCGTACCTCAGCGTACGTTTTCAATATGAATTTTGAGTGAAAGAGACTCTACCGATATATCGAGCGATCCCGAGGTCCGACGCTGAAATCTTACCAAACCTTTGATTGACGTTGAAGTTTTGCTTGGATCACCACTCGTGGATTGGCCCATCGAAGCACATTCCTGATTTGAGGATTCCATAATTTAGGTATCTTGTTTGGATCCTCGGTCTTTCTAACCCTATTCTCTCTCTTTTGGGGTGATCGGGTTACATTTAATTTCAATTCAAGTACTCCTTCTTATTTACATAATTAATCTTGTTCTTATTTAATAGCTTTCATTTAGTTTAATCCTTTAATCCGTTGCTTAATTCACACATTCACACTAAGCACATTGTCGTTTTCTTTAATATATGCATCAAATTAATGCTAACATAATTAAACGATACGACAAAATAATGTCGATATTGTTGTAATTCAAAACACTTACATTAAAATGGTTATAATCATCAATATTGTACCCATTTAATTCTAGCATTTCATTTATTTTTTTTTTCTTTTTTTTTTTATGTTAATTTAACTCTCTAGCATTTATTTTTTTTTCTTTTTCTTTAATTAGTCTAATTTTTTCTTCTAGTAACATTTATTTCATTTCCTTTTTCTTTTCTTATAACACTAATTTAATACTCCATTTTATTTTATTTTTAAGCTTAACAGTTCTTTTTTAGTTTTTATTTTATTTTCTTTAATAGTAGTGTAATTTTCTTTTCAAGCATCTTATTTCTTTTCTTGTAATGCAGTTTTAATTTCTTTTCTTTTTTTTAGTCCTATTTTCTTTTCTTTAACAATAATAATCTATTTTATTTTCTTCTCTTTCTAACTCTTATTTTCTTTCTTTTTCCTTTTCTTTAATGTTAATGTGGCTTCTTTTGCTAACATTCTATTTTCTTTTCTTTTTCTTCTCTTTTGTAACTAGCTTTAAATTCCCTTATATTGTCTTTTTTTTTGTTTAATCTTCTTTTTACTTACTTTAGCATTTCTTTTCTTTAATATTAGTACCTATTTTTCTTTTAAAGCTTTATTTTCTTTCTTTTAAAGTTTTATTTTCTTTTCATAACATTTTATCTCATCTTATCTTTCTTTCTCTCTATTGAACCCAAAAAATTATAAAAAGTCATTTAAGCTAGTTTTCACCTTTAAATATAATTTTCTTCAAGTGAGAACAGTTAGGTGAATAGTTAAGTTTTCTTTTAATAATTCAAATGAACATTTTCTAATCTTTTCATTATAGCATGTTTTCTTTTTATAAACTTTTCTTCGTTTTCTTTTTCTTTAAACCTTTAAATTCTCTTTTTCATGTAACCCTTATTTTCTTTTATTAGTAAGTTTTCTTTCAATATAGAATTTTTATGCATCTTTACGTTTAGTATTAAATGCTTACCTAATGTATATTTGAGCATATTTTGGCTATTTTCTTTAAATGCATGTTTAGAGTAGTTTAACTTATTTTTGTAAGAAAAATCATGTTTAGTTAATTTTAGCATCTTTTAGTATATTTTAGGCAAACCCTGATGGTTAGCTTATTTTTGTGAAATTGCATGCGGGTGTGCTCCATGTATCCTTTTAGTTAGAAATTGCATGTCTTAGGATTTAAGATTTTACCCCTTTATTTGCTTTAATTTGGAGTGCTATGTACATATTTTATATAATTTTTATATTTAATTTTGAATGTTCTCTTTTTACCATTATTTTCTTTATTTGCATGTATTTGAGAAATTCTATTAAAGAACCAAAGATGATTAGTAGAGGCCAACCTTATGGTTGGGCGAATGGGGTGCCTAACACCTTCCCCGATTCGTACCTTAGCCCCTGAACCCTCTTTCTTTGGTTAACATTTTCAAGATCAGTAGCCATTTTTGTTTTTCTTAGTTTTTTTCAAAAACTAAGTGGCGACTCTATTTTCAACAAAAGGGATTTTCAAAATTTAATTTTCAAGGTGTTAAAAGATTTTTCTAAACATTCTTTGAATTCTTTATTTTTTGAGCATTTTTCAAAATGACCCCTAAATCCCAACGCTACAGTATTTTCTGGCGACTCCGCTGGGGATTGGTTTATAAAATCAAATAAGAGGGCTAAACTTGAAAACATCATTGGTTCTTAATAAAATTTCTCATTTGCATTTTTTGATGCATATGCATTGTTGTTCAAACCTCCCTACCTGGTCGACCTGATGCCCTGAACATTAATCCGTTTCGGGGATTGTTGGGAAGACGGGCAACCCTTACTGACTGCACGCTATCATAAGTGCAGTAAAAGAGTTCGAGCGTACTATTTGACCATGTTCTGCATGAGAGGTATATACTCGGCTCTATTCAGAAGGTACCCTTTTCAATTGACCAAAATCGGCATTTTGCATATAGTGAACTTGACCCCCCAATTAGGTGCTGCTAACTCTAGTAGGATTATGTGTTTTTTTTATTGTATGCTTTGATTGCATATTGTTAGGATTGTTTGTTTGGTTTAAGCTAGTCCTTTTTCTGGGATGACCTGGGTTTTTCGTTATCCTTTGCTTAGATTAGCTTTTCCTTCGAATTTTTACCCGAATTTTGCTTTTCACCATGTTCAATTTTTCACACCGTAGATTTCTTACCGTCATCATGCCCGTGTTTCGTCTTAACTTCTAGGATAGTTTCTCTCTTCTCCGGGTTCTTTCCGAGTCGTTAGTTCCCTCCCCCTCGACATAGACTCGTTTCTTTCAAAGCCTTGTCATACCCGTAAGAGTTAGTTCTTTACCGTCATGCTGCCCATTTTTTCTTAAAATTTTTAGGTCGAACCAGTCTGGTCAGCATAGCTTTGTTTTCTTGCCGGAGTGCTGTCCGTTTTAGGCAAACCGTCCTCCTAGAATTCAGTTGATCCCCTTTTCAGTTATCATAGTGGTTTTTGAGTCATCCTGTTGTTATGTTGCCCATATGAGCCCGATAGGGAAATTGTTATAGCTTCCATGGTTATCTGCCCATGATCTTTTGTTTTGGGAATCCGAGATATCTGCTATCTGTTGTCAGAATATCTGCCCGGGAAGTGTCTGATATTGGTCATTTTGCTTTTGGAATTTAGGTTTCTCTGTGGGATTACCATTGGATCGAGAAAAGTACAGTCAACACATGTCTGGAAAAGATCAGTAACAGGAAGACTTTGTAGGGTATCTGAACAGTTGACTAAGTTAGCTAAAATGGCAGAAAACGAGATGAATCTGACAACCCTAATGAGGGCGATTATTGATATACAGAGAGCCGTAGAGCAATAGACCTAGGCTCAGGTGCAATGTCAGGCACAGATTCGGGCAATTTAGGCCCGTATTCCTATTGCGAATGGACAACCTGAGGACACGAATGAAAATAGAGAGAACTTTTGGAATGACAACCTGGTCCCCGATGGATCACAAGTTGTTCCACCACCACCACGGAACCCTCGTCAGGTGATAGTCGAGGAGGAAAACACTGCGCAGTTTAGAGAGTCTGCACTGATTGAGAAGATCGACCGGATGGAGAAGGTCCTCAGGAAAGCCAAGGGAGTCGAGGAATACATGTTAGATGTAGGGAGACTACGTTTGTTCCCAAATGATAAATTGCCAAAAAAATTCAAAATGCTGAACATGGAAAAATTTGATGGAACCGGAGATCCCAGAATTCATCTCCGAATGTATGTTGGTACCCTGTCGCCAATGGGG
>JAULJZ010200883.1:0-19708 GCA_032270985.1 Heliamphora pulchella
TTCAAAACAAAAAGGTTTCAAAAAATTTGGCTTTCACTTCAGCTCAAGGTTCTGCAAGTGACTCTGATGATGATTTAGATCCTGAGATGATGGCTGTTTTTGTGAAGAAGTTCAAAAAAATTTTAAAAACTAAAAAGCCTAATCAGGAGAAAAAATCACAAAAGAGGTACGGTAAAGACAAAGCCAAAAACATGTCCAATTTTATTTAAAAGGGGTCGAAAGGCCAGATTTCAGAAATTCAATGCTATGAATGCAAAGGATATGGACATATGGCTAAAGAATGCCCGAACCTTCTTAGAAAGAAACAAAAAGGATTCACAGTCACTTGGGATGATGAAAGTGAACCCGACACGAGTGATAAGAAGGACCCTAATTATGATGATAAGAAAATTGTAGCTTTTGTCGCTTCTATTTAGGAAGAATCTGCTGAGTTTAAAATTTTTGAGGATTCTGAAAATGAGAAAATTGACAATGATGAAGAAAGTGAGGATGAAGAAACTCTTCAACAAGCTTATGATAAGCTGTATAAAGAGTGTTTTAAGTTGACCAAAAACAATGCAAAACTGGATAAAAAATTCAAATTGTATGAAAAAGAGAATGAAAGTGTCAAGCAAGAGCTAAATAAAACTCAAGCTTTGGTTGTGAAATTAAAATCAGACCGGGAGATTTTGTGTGAAAAACTTGCAAAATGTGAAACAGCAAGGAATGACGTGTCTGAATTATTTTAAACTAGACAAACTAGGATTGAATTTCTTGAAAAGAATTGCATGCTAGTGTTGAGTTAAAAGCTGATCTTAAATTAAAATTGATTAAATTTGAAAAAAATTTGTCAAATGCTTAATCTACTTTGAAGAAATTGAATGCAGGAACTATAACTTTGGATGACATGCTTTGGTCACAAAAGGATGTGACAGACAGAAGTGGACTGGGATTTGTTGGTGCTTCTTCAAGCAAATCAGAAAAAGAGAGAGAAAAAGTCAGTCAACCAACTCAAGCTAAGGTCGCGCCAAGGGTTGTGAAAGTAGAACTAGCCAAAGCAATGAGCTCAAAAGGAACACATGCTTGTACCTCAACAAAAATCAAATGCTAAACGTCTAAGTGTTCAATATCATGAGAAGTATCTGGGGCTTCCAACGCTAATAGGAAGAGAAAGGAAGAGAGTGTTCCGATTCATCAGAGAATGTGTGTGGAAGAAGCTTCAAGGATGGAAGGAAAAGCATCTCTCCAAGGTGGGAAAAGAAGTGTCAATTAAGGCAATTGCACAAGTCATTCCTACCTACAAAATGAGTTACTTCAAACTTTCGAAATATTTAATAAGAGAACTCAACACGTTGGCAAGTCATTTCTGGTGGGGTTCTGACGATGAAAAGCGCAAGATCTATTAGGTGGCCTAGGCCAAAATGTGCAAATCCAAGAGAGATGGCAGATTGGGATTTAGAGCTATTAATACTTTTAACTTGTCTATGCTAGCAAAATTGGGGTGGTGGATCCTTCATTTTCTTTTCTCGCTAATGGGACAGGTATATAAGGCAAAATACTTCCCCCACAAATCGTTCATGAAAGCGCAACTGGGCTCTTAGCCTTCTTTTGTATGGAGAAGCTTGCTTCAGGGGAGAAACATAATTGAGAGAGGCACAATCTAGCATGTTGCTAAGGGAACTAATATCAAAGTCTATACGAACAAGTGGATCCCTAGACTGAAAACACTAAAAATGGTCTCACCCCTAGCCTAGGAATGGAAACTATTGTCAGCGAACTAATGGACAATACATTGAGATCGGGTGAAATGAAGATCAAGGCAAATTTCTTATACAAAGACAATGAGATAATTTTAGTATTACCACTAAGCCATAGTTTAGGGGAAGACTGACAAATCTGGTTTCATTCCGAAGATGGTGTTTATTTAGTAAAAACAAGCTACTGGGTGGCCAAAGAGCTGAAAGAAGAAGAGAACCGAATGATATCCAAGGCGGGGTTGAGTCGGATCCAAAAGACTAGTTGGTGGACAAAAATGTGAATTCTATGAATTCTATCAAAAATCAAAATTTTCATTTTGCGAGCATGGGCGCAAGCTCTACCAATAGCAATGAGGCTGGCAAGCAAGAGCATACCAATCCAAACAACATGCAGATGTTGTAGAGATGCAAATGAAACAATCGAACATGTGCTGATGAGTTATGAAAAGGCCAAAGAGAATTGGAACGAGGCGAATTTGAATCATCTCCTAGATCTTCGAACATGTGAGTTCTATAACTGGGTACGTGAAATAATCCTCACACAAAGTAAAGAGGTAAGTGGCTGATTTGGGGTCATCGCTTGGGCAATCTGGAATGAAAGCAACTCCATTGTTTTCTCGAGCAAAGTTGTAAGAACAAGATCAATGATTACACAAGCAAAAGATATGCTATCCTAATACATTGAAGCAAATGCCAAAGATTCCAATAATAAGAATGCTTCATCCAGTAAAACCACTCAAAATTGGATCCCACCTGACCAAGATTTTTACAAGATAAATGTAGATGGTGCATGTAACACACATAAAAAATAAAGGGAAGCAGGCCTAAGAGTTGTCATCAGAGATTGGAAGGGTGGGTTTGTGGCTAGTTTATCACATAGATTACTACATTGAAGTTCACCAGAGGCCACTGAAGCCCTTGCTATTCTCTATGAAATGAGACTTGCAAAGGATTTCTCTATATTTAGCTACGAGGTGGAAAGTGATGCTCTTAATATTGTCAATGCAATAAACAAACCTATGAAAGATCTTTCGGCTATAGGCAATATAATAAGAGATTGTAATAAGTTTCTTGCAGGTTTTTCCCATGAAACACGTGTCTATACGAATAAAGAGAGAAATAAAACTACTCACAAATTTGCAAAAGTTGTACTAAGTGTGGACGATAGGCAAGTTTGGAAGGACTTCTGTCCTGAATGGACTTTTCCATTGCTATGTAAAGATGTCAAGGCATTTACTAGTAATTAATAAAATATTTTTCTTTTCTCAAAACAAAAAAATAAAAAATAAAAAAACATAACTCACATCTATTTGAGCTATATATTAATTATCATGTACTACATATAGTGAATCACAATCTCTCTCTTTATCTATTTACAGTTATATGAATCTTTTATAATTTTTAAGCAATAAATTAGAGGAGTTATGATTTTAATTAATTACTATTCTTATATTGTGAATATTTTTTAGATTGTTGATTAGATACTATTTTTTTAGTTGAGTTTAATACATTTTTTAAAAAGGTTGTATTAGATTTTTTGATTATTTAGAAACTAATTCTAAAAAAATAATTTTAAAATATTACAATCTTTCAACTCACTAAACTGCATAAGTCACATGTTCAAACTGACAAAAAAACTTAACTCAAGTCACTGATTTTGAAAATTAGTGATTAACGGTGAGTTCAAAAAACTTTTACCTATAAAAAATAAGTTAGTTGAAAATTGTTCCTCAATACACCCCAAACTAATCCCCGTACGCACCTATTAAACATAATATGAGAAAAATAATATATATATATATATATGTATGACTTGACAAATTTAACATTACAATTTTTTAATAGATTTATATTGTTTGACTCACATTCTACTTAATTTTCTATAAAACGAAGTTTGATTTCTTTAATGTGAAAAGATTGAGATATTAGCAAAGACTTAACTATAATAGAGTTTATTATTTATTCTTTTGGGAGAGTTTTCTTGTAATGTTAATACAAAATTATTTATTTTAAATTACAAAATTAATTGTGATAAAATATATATTTATATTGCTTTAAATGAAATAAATATATTAACCGTTTTACGATTCAATGCTCACTTATTTTTTATTTAATTACCATTTTAAAGTGATAATAATATTTTATTCTATCAAATGGCCGTTGTCCACATTTATATATATATATATCAAACTATTTAATTCACAAATAACTTTCTAATAATTACTAGAACTTATCCAAAATGTCTCAGAAGACATTAAAATCTCTTTTGCGGGTCTAAATCATCTTATATATATATATGGGATACGATTTTGGAAGAAGTGTGATTTTTTTCTTTACGTCAGTGTGCAGTGAAGAATTTTTTATAAAAACAAAAAGAAGAGAGGATTCATTGAAACAATTTTCAAAATATTATATAAGTTTTTTATATATGATTTTGGGACAATTAATAAAGTTGTTCCTGACATTTTTATATTTACAAATGCACGTTAATAGAGAAGTGGCAATTAAATCTTGAAGAATAGAATGCTAATAATATCCATCTAACGTGCAAAAGTAAGTAGGTTACGACGAACCACGTAAATTTTTACGTAATTTTCCTTTTTTGCTAGCATAGTTATGCATCCGATTGCATTATTAAATTAGTGATTAAATTCCAATATATACCAACTTAGCTTATTTTTGCTTGCAGGGAGATTTTTTCATGTTATCAGCAAACATTCCAAACATACAACTAGTTCATTTTTGTGCACCGTGGGATAACGTTTTTTATGTAGCTTTTTTTTGTCTTTGGTAAAAATATGTGTTAACTCAAATGATGGTAATTTTTACATTTCTCTCGTTATGATAAACTAAAAAAGTCAAAAAAATATTAAAATATTAAAATATTAAAAAATTCAGAGGAAAAAGTTACTTTACACCTTTTGTAAGGTTTTTCTTATATTTAGTATTAAAAAAATCAACTTTAGTCAAAATGGCTATATTTTTAGATTCATTTTATCATAATAAATCAAAAAAATAAAAAAAATACACAAAACACAACAAAGTTCAAAAAATATGAAAAAAAAAGCTACAATAAAATGCCAACAGAAAAGCAATTCCAAACAAACCCTAATTAATACTTTTTTATATACTCAAAAAAGAGATATCCTTATTTGGGATAAATTGGGAATTTTTTTCTTATTTTATTTTTCTTAATTTTTTTGCTAATTTTTTTTATATTTTTGGATCATCTCGATGAGAGAAACCGAAAAAATAAAAAATTTTGATCAAGAGATAAAATATTTTACTAAAGACAAAAATAAACAATATAAAATCTAACTTTTTAGCTTATTTTGTATGTTCTAAATTCTTTTTTATATTTTAGTCAAAATAAATTTATTTTTTAGCTCCTCTCGCTTATTGGAATCGAAAAAATATAAATGCTCGACTAAACAATGAAAAACATTCACTAAAAATAAAATAAATAAATAAATAAACTATTATTCTAAACGAGTTCAATTAAATAAAATTCTATAATACTCATCCCTTTGTAAGTTGAAGTTGTACTGGATATAACCCATGCCTAAAAGCACTATTATTTTTTTAAAATTATTCAGTGGCTTGTAATGACGACTAAAGTTATAAGGGACAAAAAATGTAAAAAAAATAGTAGTGACAGATTAATAGATTGTTCCAATATTCAAATTAAATAATAACAAATTAATTAAAAAATATAAAATTATCACAACATAATTAATAGTTATACTTGAATTAAATAATAACCGATCAAAAAGAAAAAAGTCCCAATGAATTTCATCTCACCATTGGATTGTTTAGAAGGAATAGAAACTCTTTGATCAATAGATACATATTATATCAACCATTATAATTTGTTATATAAATATGAATATAGTTTCGTTTACGGAGTTTTGTGCTTTTATTACATATCGCTTTGAATAGAAATTTATTTAGAGTATTCATACTAATAATTAGTCAAATTATTAGTCAATTGTGGATAATTTTATTTTAGTTAATTAGTTTTTATTTAATACTACAAT
Organism: Heliamphora pulchella; assembly: GCA_032270985.1. Taxonomy (NCBI): domain Eukaryota; kingdom Viridiplantae; phylum Streptophyta; class Magnoliopsida; order Ericales; family Sarraceniaceae; genus Heliamphora; species Heliamphora pulchella. Next base: position 5,774 of record JAULJZ010200883.1, read on the forward strand.
CATACTTGCTATTTTAGTCATTGTTCTTTAAAAAATTAGTTTCTTTTCTTTCTAATTAGTTTCTTTTCTTTTATGTTATCGGAGGGCAAATATATAATGTTCTGACTGTGTTTTTACCTAGTGAATAGTAACTCTACATATTAGTTAAGTCATTTAGCTTAAGACTAAATTAACTAGTTTTTATTAAGTCTGTTGAAGTACTAATTTTCTCTTTAGCTAGTTAAAATAATTTTTTTTAAAAAAACCTATTTTAAACTAGTGTGATGTGGATGCTGGTCAAATTAAAATTAATCTTAATTAATTTAGGTTTTATTTGACAATCTGGTTTTAAGTTAAGTTTTTTTACTTAAAGTTACTTTAAACCCAAGAAACCAAAAGTTTAATTGAGAAAGGTACGGAGTGACTTTAAACTACAGGCTTAAAGTGGTTTTAAATTAAAAGGTAAAAAAATTTATTTAAAGTTGCTATAATGTTTTAAAATTTACTTTTAGATGATTTTATATTCAATATGGATCTTATTTGATATATTTTAACGAGAATATTTCAAAAATATAATTTTTATAAAAAAAATAGATTTGTATAATAAAAATTATGATATTTTTGAAAATAATAAAAAAAATATGTAAAAAACAAAATGGCTAAAAGTATTTGGGTTGAAAACGAGATTTTTTGACTTTTTAGACTTTCAACAAAAATAAAGAAAAATTTAGTTTAAAACTGAATTAAAACCGGTTGCCAAACAAGACCTTAGTTAAAAAATTTTGATGTTTTATTACGAATAGTTTGGACTATATTTATAAATAAAAATTACCAATAGAAAGTGAATTTTATAATATTTGTTTTAAGAATTGGCTATCTAAGAATATATTGGCTCCTTTGATAAGTAGTTTGATAAGTGGTATAGAATGGGGTGGATTAGTAGTGATGTTGAATTAGTAATAAGGGTAGATTAATTTTTTTATGTTTAAATTGAATAGGATTAAATAACGAATTAGATAAATTCATGTTTGATTTGGGTGGAATTGAATAACGTTGAATTGGATTGTAATGGTCAATTTTTAATATTACCCTTCTATTAAGTTAATTTTAATATTTTAATATTTCTTATTATTTTTTAAAATTTTTAAATTCACTCATTAATTCAATTTTTCCTAATCCTACTCCTCGCTTTCTAAGTTATTCCTCATTTGACTGACTAACAATCTGTCCGAATAATTAGTCCGGAGGTTTTTTTATACAAATAAATATCGAATTGAACTATATTTTGAATTAATAGTCCGGACAAATTATTAATTCACCAAAAAAAACAAGACCTATATATTTTGCACAAAATTAATAAATTAAGAATGTATCCATTTTTTCAAGCTATATAACTCTTCAATTTAAAGCATACACATGCAAAGGTAGAAATAAATGAATAAAGGGTAATTTTAGTCCTACTTTTGTAGGAGACAAAATCTAATACCTTTTCCCTCAGAATTATTACCAATTTGAAGAATTATTAGTTTCCTCATAATTGACAATAACAAATTTATGACACAGTCAAACAATCCTATCGCGAGGCCCACAAGCGTGCGAATTCATTCTCGTCCCCGAATCTTGGGAGTGTTTGGCAAAGTCTTTTCCGTTAATTTTTAAAGCTATTAATTTTAATAATAAATTATTATATTTTTAAAATATTTATAATTTTTATTATAAATTATAAATTTTTTTTTCTATTTCAGTTATAAATTAACACATTTATCAAGTACTCACAATTTTTATTATAAATTATAATTTAAAAATTACTTATTTTAACAACGCTAAACACGCTCCTATTACCCAAAAAAAAAAAAAATCTCATCCCCTAATTTTCTATTTCAATATACCATTATCAATCTTTACCAGTTTATTAAAAAGTACTGTTAGAAAATTTGTATATTTTTATGCAATTACGATAAATAAATACATAAATAATAAATATAAATTAAATTTAGGAAACATATGAATTCAATGATAAGTAGATCAAACATAATATTTCACACTATATTCTTCATATAATTAAATATTACATTCTGCTATATTAGTGTTTACGATTTTATAAATTTCTATCTCTCTTGATACAATGACCTAAAATTTTCAAAAAAATATTACAATAAGTAAACTCAACAAATCAAAAAAACTATATATATATATATATATAACTATTCATAATAATTACAAGATAAAAAATACACGACTATTCAAACCAAAAAAGCTATATCCCTAAGTATAATAGTTGCTTCATTACCTTTAATCTATTTCTCAATCACTTAGAAAATAAATTGTAAAATTATTTTGCCAACAAATTTAAAGAGGTGCAAAGTACAGTAGCGTTATCGTTCAATTAGATATTGGCACCACCCTATGGCGCGTCCCATCGCACGTACAGGCTAGTTATTCAGGTTCCATTTCCATTAATTTCATTTTTTCCTTCTCAATCAATTTAAGGAAAACATTTATGTTTGTAGTAGATTTTTAAGATTTTTTTGCAATCATATTATTTCTTGGGTGATTTTTTTCTTTGATGCGTCAATGTACTTTTCTTCGCGCTTAAAAATTAGTGTTCAAATTTTAACAAATAATATCAGAGTCGAAAACAGACGATTAAAAATAGTGATAGAAGATCAGAGTAAGTTATAATTTTTTAATTTTGTATTAAATAAATTAAAAAAATTTTAATTCGCACCCAAAAAAAATTATCAGGCTGGTACGGCGTTGGTGCAGTAATGGTGCGGCGACGGCGTTTTTTTTATTAAGCAAGGATTATTTTTTTTTCAAAACGAAGCACCAAGTTTCAATCTTCAACAATAGGTTAGATTTGTTTGTTGTACGAAAATTATTGTAATTAGATACATTTGAGAATCCACAGGTTCATTGAAGATTGATTTTGAGATTTGGATTGATCAAATCAATTGAAGGGTTTTTTATTCGAAATTAACTGTTTTGTTATATTGAATTATATATATAGCAAAATAATTTAAAGAAAATGTGTCTCCTAAGATTTTTCAGTGTTGTAGATTCATCGGTACGGTCAGATTGTTCGATTTTTATACTGTATAATTGGATGGGACAGATCGTATAGATTGGAATTGATCGGGTGTGATTGGGTACAATTAGGAGCGATCAGGTATAATCAGAGTTTATTTAGGTCGCATGGGACAAAATTTACACATATCTGGTATTACAACGAGTTCAAATTGTGGGAATTGTCAGACACAAATCTAATAGCGATAAAAAGTTCGGATATCATGATTGAACCTTTTAACGGCCACAACGACTTCACCTCATGACAGCAAAGGGTGAATAATATTTTGATGCGTGAAGGACTGATTAAGGCTCTTAGGAAGAAGTCAGAAAAATCAAAAATGATGAAGGATGTAGAGTGAAAAAAGATACGGGACTTGGCGAACAGCAGATTCTGTTGTATCTCAGTAATAGCACCCTTCGAAAAGTCATCAACGAAAGCAATCGGGTAAAACTCTAGGCTAAGTTGGAGAGCAGGTACAAGTCTAAGATATTATTGAATCGATTGTTTTTAAAGAAACAGTTATATGCATTTTAGATGACAGATGAACCGAACTTTATGGAGCGTTTGGATGAATTCAACATGATACTAATGAAATTAAATTCTATCGGCACAAAAATTGAAGACGAGAATAAAGCAATTCTCTTGTTGGTTTTCTTACCTTCATCATATGAGCATCTGAGGACTATAGTAGTATTTGGAAAAGATACTCTTAGTTTAGATGGGCTTTTTGCTGTTCTCATATCTCATGAGATGTTGAAGAAGAGGGCATCATGGTTGCATTAGACATTGAAAAAATCAGAGACAGGGCAACAGTGAGGCAGGAGGGATCCAAGAAAAAAGGTCGTTCCAAGTTGAGAGGTTTACAGAGTAAAGTTCTACTATTGTGACAAAGAAGATTATTTGAAGAGGAATTGTCTAAAGTACAAGACAATTAAAGGAAAAGAACAATCATCAGAGACTGCGGTTACAGAGGGCTCCAACTATGAAGAATCAAAAGTGCTCACAATTAGTTTAAATACGAAAAAATCAAATTGGATATTAGATTCTAAATGTTTGTTCCACATGTGTGCAGTCAGAGATTATTTTGATACGTATCAGTCATGCGATGGGGATACTGTGAGCAGAGTTGTCAGCATAGTGACAGTGTGATTTTACAGGCTTGATGAGACCATTTTAATCTTAACTGGGGTTAGACATGTGTCGAATCTAAGGAAGAATTTGATTTTTCTGAGAATGCTGGATTCGAGAGGCTACAGGTTCTCATCTGGAGGCGAAGTTCTTTGAGTTTCAAAGGAAAACAAAGATGTACTACAAGGACATATGATTGACAACCTATGCAGGCTCGTAGGGAATGTTGTGGCAGGTGGAGTTACTGCGAGACATTAGATGAGTAGTATAAGAAGATGACATACACAACAAAGTGTAAGGGTAATCAGGTAAATAACAGTTGCAGAAAAGCACACGGAATAGGCGCATGGTACACAAAAGCGATGAGATAGTATAGATTGAATTTAGCTGCCAACTCTAGTCAGCAAGCTGATCGAAATAAAGTTTGATTTCTTTGAGCGATCGTGCGATACTTTTTATCTTCTCATTCAAGATATTATATGCAATTAATGAACCTACTACTGAATTTAATGAGTTAAAATAAAGTCAAAGTGTTAGTTGGTCATTGTTCGTTCCAAAATATAGAAAATGGATTCGATACAATTCAAATAGAAAAGAAATTATCAAACTAGAAATTTTCAGTTTGATTTTTTTACAGAAAGATTGACTTTTATGAATTGTTCATTCAATTAATTTCGAATAAGTCGTATCTTGCTCAGACCAATAAATAGAGCTGGGCTTATAGTTGAAGCCATGCAGAATGCCAACAAGATGCGAGATCAATAGTTGTCGGATGTTCACAGGAAAGCTCCAGGCAACGAGACTAATATGACAGATGTGATAGACAAGTGTGCACCTTGACAGAAGCGAGTCTCCTTTGATCTTGATTTGGTTAGTGGCGGTGTTATCTCCAGTTGTGTGTACAAATGAGGAGAGATAGGGTCTTGTTCTTCTATAAAATAATGAGTTTTGTGGGGCACCCGATTTTGGGTGCGGGCACCTTAGTGTAGAGGTGCGGGCCATGCTATTTGGGTGTAGTAGATCGACGACGACGACGACGACGACAATAGAATCAACATCAACGCTGGTTATCTTCAAAGTGGTTTGTAGAATTCAAGTCACGATAGAGATTGTTGGGTTAAGTGTCTTACATTCTACCGAACTCGTATTTATTGTATTATTTTTTTGTCTATATGTAATTGGGTTGGGTGGAATTAATAGCCCACTAGAAATTCATTATGTATAGGATTATTATAATATGGGCTCGTGGATTTTAGGATTTCCACGTGTATTCCTATAAATAAGATACTAGCGAAGTCCTACGGTTTAAGTGAGTAACAAAAAATGGTAAGGCTAGCTAGTAGAGAGAAGAGAGACAATGCTGTACTCTTTCGCATTCGATATAGTAAAATATTTTTTCTCTCACTCGTGGATATAAGCCGGTGTGGGCTGAACAACGTTAAATCTTCGGTGTTGATTATTTTTTACTTTTTGTGCGTAATTTTTGCTTCTACTTACGTTCGGGGATTATTGATGTTCAAATCCTAACATTTTTTCTCTTTTGTTTTTCGGGATAAAACAATCTTAAAAAGTATAATTGTTTTAACAAAGGCAAAAAAATAACTAAATATGAGAAAAAGAAACTTTAAAAAAGTTTTGAAGTGTTTTTTTGGTCTTATCTATTTTTATTTTTTAATTAAGTTTTTAACTTTTTAAAATTTATGTGAAGAGAGAACTCCCAAAAGTATGCTTATGTAGACTAACATTAATTTTCTTAACTAGAAAAAGAAAATTATATAAAAATAGTTATTAAGAAAAAGGAAATTATATAAAAATAGTTCTAAGCGCAAGTTAAACCCGTTAATACGCTCTAATTCATCAATCTGCACAAACCTGCACCAACCCATGCAATTTATGCAGATTTGTTGTTGGGTTGGTGAAAAATTGATGCAAGTGCTTGCTTATGGATTATAATTTTTTAACTCGTCATTAATCTAATTAAAATTTGTTTGAGAGGTATATATTAGTTATCGTGTACTAAATATAACAAATTCCAATTCCTTTTTATATATTTATAGTTATATAATTCTTTTATAATTCATAAGTAATAAATTTGAATATTTATGATTTTGATTACTACTATTATATTAACTGTTTTTTAGATTCTATGTAGTGTAAATGTAATTGGTAGACATATTTAATTATATTATTATTATTATTATTATTATTGTTATTGTTGTTGTTGAAGGAATACAATTGATTTCACTTGGATTTTTATGAGTTAAGTATATTTTTATTGTAATGGATTTTTTTATGTAGAAACAAATTTTTTTAAATTAATTTTATAAGTTTTTAACCCGCTAAATCACGGGTTAAAATCGCCAAATAACTTAATCTATTCTACTGATTTTGGTAATTAGTGGGCTGTGGTAGGTTGAAGTTTTTTTCACCCATAAATGATAATTGGGTTAAAAATTGTTCTTCAATTCATCCCAACCCAACTTAGGCACATCCCTATTAAGTATAATGTGAGATAAATAACATTAAATATATATATATAAAATATAACTTGACATTTTTTTTTATATTATTTTATCCACATTCTACTAATTTTTCTATATAAAACCAAGTTAGATTATTTTGATGTGAAAACTTTGAGATAGTGTGTGACAAAGCTACAACTATTAGTTTTTAGTATTTTATTATTAATTTTAGTTATAAATTATAATTTTTTATAAATATTTATAATTTGTATTATAAATTATAATTATTTTTTTTATTTTAGTTACAAGTTAAAATCTTTATTAAACATTTACAATTTCTATTATGAGCTACAATAATTAAGTTTATAATTTTAACACAAGTGAAATACCAACATTTAGCAAAGATTCACCTATAATAGAGGTTTTTATTATTATTTTTTATGGAACATTCTTTTACTGAACAATCAATAGTAAAAGGCTGATGATTAGTAGGTAGGAGTTGAATGGAGTCATAAACATCTCAAACATCTTCAAGTCACTAGATGTCGGTGGTCCATCATCCACCACTCTACTAGTTCCTGAGCCACATGCTTGACAATTGACATATAAATAAATTAATAATTGTGTAAATAAATTAATAATTGTGCTCACGCGTGACGCAAATTATGAATTTAAAGAGATTAAAAATTTATAATTTATTTTTTAATTATTTTTTAAAAAATACAAAAAATAAAAATAATTTATAATTTATAATTTATCTTTTTAATTTTTTAACTATTTTAATAGAGTTGGACGTGAGAAATAATTTTCTGCCTCAAGTTATAACTTTTTAAAAAACGAAAAATTGGAGAGAGAGAGAGAGAGAGAGAGAGAGGAGAGGAGAGGAGAGGGAAGGACTGTGAAAGTGGTGCACGTGAGTTTGTTGGTTCAATTTGTTAGTTTACTATTTTAGCCTAATTGTTAAATAAAGAGTGAGTGTTGGAATTATAAAATATGTGTTAGGTTTTTTTTTTTTTAAGTAATTCAAATTGTGATAAAGACTTCATCAAATTCAGTTGTTACCTTATTATAATAGTATAGATTTAAGTGTACATATTTAAATTATAAAATTAATCATAAATTATTAAAATTTTATCTATAGAAATTTATGTTATTTTTATTTCTAGTATAAAATATATTCTTGATGTAATTTTGCTAATTTATAATTTATTCAGTTAAATTTGTGCATATTTATGAGTGTTTATATATATATATATATATGATTAATTATTCGGTTGTCCCAAGCATCATGTCACATTATTTTATGGACTTAGATTTGTTTTTGTTTTTATTTTTTTAGTCTTATTTGACAATATTTAACTTGTATTTGCTCAATATATACACAATTAAATAATTCACTATAAGAGCAAAATAATCATTATGCTTAATCATTGATTTTCTATTTTTGGCATTGAATTAAGAAATAAATAGGCAATGCAATAGATATTTAATTATATGACTATTAGTGATGAAAAATTTAAGATCTCTTAATCATATTCTCTGATACAAGTATGATCTGTAGTAATTATTTAATAGTGTCGAATCACAATATGATATTATTTACACAGTGTTTTCACCTAATAATGTAACAAAGAATACTAGACAATATTGATTCACTTTTATTAGAAAAATAAAAAATAAGAGTGAACAATAAAACTCAGGCTTTTCTGTTGTAACAGTACCGAATTGTTAAATTAAAAATATAAAAATTAATTTTAAAAATTAAAAATTATTATTTAACTTTTATACCTTTATATGAGAAAGAGAGAAAAGAGGGGTCCACTACCGATGCATCGCAACAATCTGACTTCAAAGCCCCAATCGGCATCTCCGGACCCAGGAACGGTGCTGCGCCTAAAGGACAGTACGGTCGTGCTGCGCCTTGTTTGTGGTATTTGAAGAACACATTGTCACGCTCCAAACTCCGAATCACGCAAAAAATCCACAAACAACCACTAAAATCGCCCAACACAACGGATGAAAAATTATAAAACCAAGACGAGACTAAAACCTGTGTAAAACATACTACCGAAAGTTTCTTTAATTTAAAAGAGTAATCCAAGAGACTACGGTACGACCCCGTAAACCAAACCTTTAAAACAAAATACACATTTTGGAATAAGAAAATCTTTTCTTTTAAAAGAAGCATAGGCCGTTCCAAAATCTCTCTCGAAATACAAGAGTTTAAATGAAACATAAACCATTTGAAAATCCTTCTGTAAACGTTGAACCAAGCAAAGAAAAACGTAAGAAAAAATTACGAAAAACAACAACCAACCCATGGTTTCTCTCGAAAGCATAACTCATGCATACATCGGCACGACGGCCATAAGAATTACATATGCTTTAAAACATAATACAACCAACATGAACCATATATAAAAGGTATAAACTACATAACAAAGACAAAACATCAGAGTCTAGTCATCAGTCACCTCCATGCACCTCAAAGTCAACCTACAGGACCACATTCACCTCAAAAAGGTTTTAACAAATCCCACAACGTAAGCAGAAACTCAATAGAAACATACTATAATGCAGTAAAGCTGGATATGCAATCACATAGTATAAAGTTGACTCAACCACATGAGCCTCAAAACGGTTTTACTTCATAAAATCCTAAGTTTTCCATCAAACTCCCATAAGTCTCAAAACAATTTTCTATCCTCAAAACCAAGTATTTCAAACAATGCAAGCAACGTTTCACAGTTAAAGAAAAACAGTAATGAAATATTATTTTTCTACTCAGACCACACAGTCGGAAAAACATGCACTCACGCACGCATACACAACAGTGCTCATATGCACGTCGTACTCTTTCACTGTTTTTCACCGTGAGATAATACTAACCCAATCACGAATTTTTCGCGATTTTTCACTACGATACAATCACTTGTCTCAATATGCATTTTTTAGCGGTCTTTCACCGCAGGACAATCTCTTGCTCTAATATACAATTCTTAGCGGTCTTTCACAGCGGGACAATCACTCGGGCGTGCCCTAATATGTAATTTTTCGGTCTCTCACCGTGGAGTAACTCGTGCCCAAACTTGTTCGATCCATAGATCGCCAAATTGGTCTTTTTTGACGTAACACGTCACAAAACACATGCGTGAGTCCAACCCCAAAGGTTCCTCTCGCTAAACCCATAGCTCGACTATGAAAACACTTAAACAATTATACATTAAACATGTATAAAAAGATCCAATAGCCACCCGCCACATCATCCATCAATCATGGAGATCAATCAAAAACATTTTCAAAAATGTTTCCACTGTTTCTATCAAAACGTTTCCTCAACCCCGAGGGTTAGTTTCAAACCTCCAAAACACAGTTTTTAAGATTTTCACAAATCCTCCATTTTTAAAACTATCTTTTTAAAAACCACGGACATCCATACATCTATATCATGTAATAAGCCAAAAAAAGCGCAAAACATGCTTTTTATCCGAATAATCATGGTTTAAACATAAAATACAACATTTAAAAAAATTTCAACCGGTAAAAAGTGTATAACTGTACGTAGCATCCATTAAAGACAATATAATCTAGGATCCTATCTCGTTGAGCCAAAAGTTCGGCACCTCGAAAAACAAACCACGGCAAAACGAGATTATGTCCGAATAGATGCGAAGCCCCTAGCACCGATACCACGAATCCACTGTTAGATCGCTGAAAATCGAGCCCTAGGCCCATCAAAATCTAGAGAGAAAGTAGAGGTTTTATGAGGAGAAAACCAGATCTGAAAAATAATATCCCAAAATATTTTTCCTGATATTTATAGACCATGCACAAAAACAGGGGTTTAGTCGACTGGATGCCCCAATCCAATCGACTGGATCACCATACTGTCCAATCAATAGACTAGATTGACACCCTTAGTCAACTGAATTGCTACTGGTTCGCAAACCGTTTCCAGAATCCAACGTAGGTCCAAGAACCATCAACCAAACAGCCCTCTTTCGAAAACTGTGGACAACATGCAAGTCCAACAGCCTCAAAAGAAACCGTAAGAACACTTTTCATCCAATTTAACGTAACCAAACATGTTTAAGAACTTAAACCAAGATCATGTGTTAACTCCATCAACACTTAAATCATTTCAAAAATGAAACAGATCGGAGTCTCACAACTCTTCCCCTCTTAAAGGAATTTCATCCTCGAAATTCAACACTGAAACTCAAGCCAAACACCAGCTCACCAACCGTCAACTAACCCGTATGCCAACCTAGCAACACCGTACAACAGCAAAAATGCCCCAGCAGCTAAAATCCCAAACCTGTCGTCACACGAGGTAAACACGTTTTGAAGATTCGATCTCCACCCAGAATGCTCGCACTGGTAAGTCTCACTGACACCACTATCACCCCTGAAACATCTATGAAACATCGGATCAAACTCTAACTCAACTGCCAAATCTCGAAACACCACTATCACTGAATGCATATCATCCCAGCGACAAGTGCATAACAAGAAGCCAATCCACCATAAAACTTGATCCCAAGCACTCTCTACTCCAAGACATAGAGACTACACCCTCGTTCTCACTGCCACATACCGGCTCAATCGCTCATCACATTGCACACTAAGGACTATCTCCACAAATCCAAACACACGACGTCAAACCTTGACATCGGTCACACAAAGTCACATACTCCATGCACAACTTTACTCAAATTCTGACGATCACCTGAGGACCACCCACTTTGATACCACTTCGCCACTCCGCTGATGCTAACATCGCCACCTCGAAGCTGACGCGACGTCAATTCACAAGCAACAACACAAACACCCGATTTCAGAGAATAGCTCATTCAACTCACTTGGAATACCAAAGAACGCATTTTATCTCAACCATCATCTCACCCTGGAGAAACACTAGGTGATACACCATTGTCTCAGACAAGGTTCCACACAACTGAAAACTAATCCGACATTACAGCCACAAGGTCACCTGACCCCAACGAGTCACTCGACCAGACACGTCACGCAAACAGAACCTCTCATAGATATCCAATAACCTACACAAACGCAATCATGTCTCTTGTGCAACCGTACATCACTACACAACTCTACGTTTTGCCATCAAATCACTGATACAAAGTCTACAAATCAACCTCGAATCAAACATGATCGCCGTCATCCGAAACCAACCCCAACTCGTAACGCACGCCTCAATCTCTTGAGTCTATAGTAGTAGAATATTCGAACCCAAGACTTGTCTGTCAAGTAACCAACCAAGACTTGTCACTTACACTTAGCAATTTTCTCTTATACAGAACCCATTGCCCTTCTGTTTCTAACCAAACAATCGCGTCGGTCCGAACAGGCCACGCCAACCAAGACTTCTCAAACATTAAATCCTTCCTGACTCGTTCCTTACCACACTCTCGGGATCACCATCTAAACAATGGTTATGCCCAAAACATAACACTTACCATAGCCGACGATCACTTCTCAGCTCTAAGAACTCTAAATAGTTCCAAGTCCTAAACAGAACCCAAATTCAGACTCACAAATGTCTACCAGGAACCCACCATGGGAATATCATAGCCACCCTGTTCTACCAAAACTCCCGCTCTGCCAAGAGCTAGAAGTACAACTATACCCACACAATTTAGAATAAGCCACACACAACGGTTAACGATTCTCAGCTGATTACTTCAAAAAGAACTCTATGTATCAACACTAACTTCCTTATTAACAAGGACAAGCACAAGCATTATAGGTCTACCAACTCAACCTCACAGGGAACACAACCCAAATTTGAATCAATCAAGATTTCGGCATCTGCATCCAACCAAGATGAAACAACTCGCAACAGACAACCTTCTATAAGAAAACTCTCTCTCCGTCTAGAGAACAAAAAATGGTTAATAAGAAATCATGACCCAATCTCAGTGTACTCCCATTACTCGTCAACACTTGGCCCCCAAAGAACTCTGTAGATCCTACCTCAAGGCCATATCGACCACAGTTAAACAGCTGCAGTCAACCCCGATCACGATACTTGGATCATCCGCTACACCAAACTCTCAACTCTCAGACCTCATTCGCACACATACGAACACCATCAATCCTCACTGTTCAAGCAACTCACATATAAGATGCACGATATCAAACAAAAGAAACCCAATCCTGAGATCTTTCATCCAAAGTTACTAATAACCCCCACAATCATGCAGACACCTCCGCACTTACGCTCTCCGAGCACACATCGATCGTAGATATCTTAACCCAGGATTTCTCACCTATTGTCCCAGGCTAGCCAACCCACACGGTATATTACTGAACCTTATTACTCCACATTTTGTTCCCATGGGCAAACAACATACTCACATCTGAACCTAAGGTCGAACACAAACAACCTTTAGACATATCATACTCAGGATACATCGTCTCAGAACTAAGCCAACCATACTATTGAACCTTTCTACGGTTCTTTCAAACCTCATGCACTCAACAGGTTCCCAAACACGATCTCTTAATCACGAAGATAATGACCAAACCACGGACCTGCATTCTCGTAGGAATTCCACGGAACTGATACTCGCCGCATGTTAGAATCGTAACCCGAACTCTTATACATTCCAACATAGCTGCGACCCATACTCATCCCAGCATATCTGCAACTCATACTCGTCCCCATATCCTCGAGCTTACTCATTTGTAACTCAATTCTCAAACCTTAGTAAAGTATACAGCGTCCAAGTCATCAGACACTACTCTGACTACCAACAACATCCTGCTAGTAGAAAATATTCTCAGAACCACTCACGTTCTGCTATTTCAGCATACACCCGGTTAAGAATTATTATGCTTCCATCCACTATGTTCCTGTCTATACCCCATCCCAAGTACGTGGCTCATAACATAGTATAACTCACGACGTACTTAATCCACTGGCATACTCTCAAGAGAAGCTAGCTACCAAAACCAAGCCACTGACCATGCGTCAACTGTACCGGAACAAAACTCTGCTCCTACCAACACTAAATAGTTCATCAACCGAGGTCAACCTCACGCGGCTAGACCTAACTCACCGATGAGTTCCACAATGCACCAAGTGGTCAAAACTCAACCCATAACCTTGCCATTCAGCAACCACTGTAACCGGGCCACACATCCGAGACCCAAACCACGGTCTCATCGTCTCCAAGGGTATACAGTGCATATATAAAAGAAATATAAAACACTGCAACCTATTATTTATTTCTAACTCGTACCACATAATCATGTTAATACATAGCCATCCAA
>JAULJZ010200894.1:0-19706 GCA_032270985.1 Heliamphora pulchella
GCCAATTCAATTGTAATTGATCCAGCTATTGAAATCTGAATTTCAATGGCCAATAAAATTCACAGATTCCAACACTTGGCAATCAACTTTCTCTATTATAATTATCTGTTTTGGCAATTTATATAAAGTTTATGTATTAATTGCAAACTTCTATATAAATTTGTAATTGTAGTAGTTTGGGATTATGTACTAAGGTTCTGTTTGGGATAATTTTTCCGTGGCTTTTTTGTAGTTTTTTTTTTTTGTCTTTTTTGCATTCAAATAATTTTTTTAATTAATGAAATAGAAAATTAATTTTTAAACTAGTTATCAATCACTCTAAAATTCACAGGTTTAATCAAACTATCATAATATTTTGAAACTTAAAATAAATAATTTCACATTAAAAGAGGTAAAGAGACAGAAAAACTCTGGACATATATAAAACTAACGTTCGTGCATGTGTGTACAATCAAACGAAATGTTGATATTTGAGTTTTGAAAGAGAAGTAAAATGTGAGTCGGCTTCGTTCACATTAAGTGAGGTGCTTGCTTTATTTTACAGTAGTATATTATAGTTTTAGAGTTATAAGAAAATATGAAAAATAGAGAGGTAGTGTAGATTTTTTTAAAAAAAACAAATAAAACTATAGTGATTGTAAAAACATAAGTCAGTTTCGTTCACATCAAGTGAGTTGTTTATTTTATATTATAATATATGTCGGGCCCTAAGTCTGTGCTTGGTATGTCTAAAAACAAACTTTGCTTTTAAAGATTTTAGTTTTTTTTTAAAAAAAAAAAGAGGAAGAAAAAAATTAAATTACTTTTTGTTTTTTGTTAAAATGCTTAATATGCCTTTTTTTATTTTTGTTTTTAAGTTATAATGTTTGTTATACTGGTACAACTATTTTTTAGTATAGCTGACTTTTTAATTGAGAATATTATATACATATTATTCAAGAAAAATTAGAGTATTTGTGATGTGTATAGATTTTTTTTGTTGCAAAAAAAGAGTAAAAAAAATTAGTGAGCTTTTTAAAGATATTAAAAACTCTAGCTAATGTTTTTTTTGTTGGGTAAAAAGGTCAACTTTTTAGAAATACCAAACAAGGACTAACTTTTAGAGCACTGGTTAAATTTAAAACAATTTTTTAATAAAAAATAAAATATAAAATAAGCCAAACATATTCATAACTTGGCGCCAATCTCATGTTTCCCGTTTATTTTTGGCATTTAAGGAACAACTAGTAACGGCCTAATGCCATAAACAAACCCAATGGGAGCGGATAGGGGTGATTATTCCTTTTAAGTCTTTGAAAAATTTTATAATTATCATGATAATAGTTTTAAATATTTTATTATTATATAAATTTATTGCTTCACTATTTTTTTAAAAAAATTTTAATATTCCACCGTTTGAAATCTCTAAGCACTCTATTATAGTTGATGGGATATATAAAATAAGAGCCCAAACCCTATAACATCCCAGCTCGAATAAAATTGAGTTTAAACAAATAAGGCTAGGCCCAACTAACCACGGAGAATATCTACATGCTGACCAATGATAAGCATGACTGACCAGAGAGTTATGGTCAAATTCCCTTAATAGCCGAACGAATTTAGGAGCTTAGTTAGACGCCATGCCAACTGGTTAGTTTTTAATGACCCTCTTTGTCTGATCAGCCCTTAGTCTTATTAGATATAGCGCGTACTATTCACAACGCGTGGCTTTGATGAAGAATTAGTTGTGGTACAGTTGTAACGGCCTGCCCGTGGTGTATCGGCCTGCACGTGGTGTACCGGCTACGTGTTTTTAGAATCCGTTAAAAAGAAATGACAGAGGGGGAAGGTACGCATTCTAAAACATTTTTCTTTGTCTCACTTTTTCGAATCGCCACTTCACTAGAAACTTAACTTGC
This sequence comes from Heliamphora pulchella, assembly GCA_032270985.1. NCBI lineage: Eukaryota > Viridiplantae > Streptophyta > Magnoliopsida > Ericales > Sarraceniaceae > Heliamphora > Heliamphora pulchella. The sequence continues at coordinate 1,899 of JAULJZ010200894.1, forward strand.
TCATCAGAAGGGGTTGGCAAAAAACATTTCGGCCCCCTTTCTAACAATTTGTTGATTCGTTTCAGGCAAACCCCAAACAAGATAAGATAGTCATAGTAAGTGGGCACCATCAATAGTGTTTTTCTAACATTGAAAAAATTATGAAGAAGTAAATGTTACTAATGAAAAAATTAATTATAAAAGCATAATATTCTTTATACAAAAACATTATTTGCGAGTTGTGTCAATAATGGTACTAGTCACTGAAATAGACACCAAGTTAGTCGTCTTAAACAAATATAGACATTATAACTCAAATGCAATCAAACGAAAATTCTAATAAAAATCTGGCATGTTTTAATTATGATTATAATGTGCTTGTAATGAAATTATAGATTACTTTTGAAAGAAAAATGAGGATTTAATTCTTAATATACCGAATTTTCAACTTCACCTGTGTTAAAAGAGATGTTATGAAACATTTTAAAGAAGACAATAAAAATTTCGAATCATATTTTCAAATTAATTTTTGATGGAAAAAAATTGTTTTACTTCTGGTTTATAGTTTTTAAATCTCATGTGATTTTCTTATATTAATAACTGTATATTATCATGCGAAAATGGAGGTTGATGACAAAAAATGAGAACCCTAAGCCTGAAGACGTCATGGCAGGTCTTTACCTTAGAAATCAACACAAAACAAGCAAACACCCATGCCTAAGAAATGGAGCAAATATTCAATGTTCTTGGAATAAGTTTAGGTAGTGCTCTAATTTTATAATTATTGGTGTATTTAGTAAGATCTATTATTTTTTGTTATTATTTTATTCAACATGTAAAAATGTGTCATCTAGTGATTTGAATGGAGCATTACTCCAAGAGTATTAAATAATTATTCTAAGAAATGACAAGTAAGATAAGCGGATAACTGATCCACTTTGGGAAACATAAAAATACAATGATTTTAATAGGGGTTTGGCTCCACCCAAAATTAGTTTTTTTTTTTTTTAAGAATTTTTGCTCAATAAGTCATTTGATGTGGCGTTTACAATTTATGTGTGTATAGAATAAGATGCGAGACAAAACACACTTTTAATTTTTTATTACAAGTTATAATTATTATTTTTTTATTTTAATTATAAATTAAAATATTTATTAAACACTCACAACATCTACTATAAGCTAACATATTTACCAAACGTTCACAATATTTACTGCAAGCTAGAATATATAAGATTATTAGTCTTAGCAATGGCAAACACAAACATTGTCAAATAGACATTTTTGTCTTTTAAAATTTGCGCTAAAATAATGAAAAAAAAACTCAACTTTAGTGTAAACCAAACTAACACTAAACTCTCATCTTCATCCATAATTGCCAGAAAATATAGGTTTTTATTTGTAGGAAATCCTAACAAATTGAACTAAAAAAAAATGAACTCATAAATTCATTCAGAATTTTGAAAAAATGGTTTTGATTTATTGGGATTTGAACACCAATTCTCAAACACGAATAGAAGCAAAATCACACACAAAAAGGCAAAAAAAATTAATACTGAGGATTTACGTGGTTCGATCCACATCGGCCTACGTCTACGAGCAAGAGAGAAAATTTTTTATTATGTCGAATGTAAAAGAGTACAGCACTTGTCTTCTTTATCTCTACCAGCAAACCTCACATTTTTCTGTCTCACAATCTTCTTTCTATGACTCTACTAATATTCTATTTTTAAGTACACACGTAGAAATCTTAAAGAATTTTAATCAGTCTATATTACTATAAACCTCATACATAAAGAATTCTAGTAGATTCCTAATTCTACCCCAACTCAATTACATATAGACCAAAAATAATATAATAAATATAGGTCCAATAGAATACAAGATACAGCCAAATAATCTACACCTTGACTTAAATTCTGCAAACTACTTTAAAGATAACCAGCGTTGATGTCGATTCTGCCGTCGTCGTCGTCGATCTGCCACACCCAAACAGCATGGCTCACACCTCTATACCAAGGTGCCCGCACCCAACCCTGGTACCCTATAAGGCTCACTACTTTGTAGAAGAATGTGACCCTTTCTCTCTCCCTTTGTACACATAACTGGAGAGATCACCGCCACTAACCAAATTAAGAGCAAATAAGACTCGCTTCTGTCGAGGTGTATACTTGTCCGTCACGTTTGTCATTTTAGTCTCGTTGGTTGGAGCTTTTCTGTAAACATGCAACAACTATTGTTCTTATATCTTGGCGGCATCCTACACACCATCTGATTTGCTCACCTGTGCACTTGTACTACCTCATCACTTCCATGTACCCTTGCGCCTATTTCGTGTGCTTTTCTGCAACTGTTGTTCACCTTGATCACGCTTACACTTTTTTCGTGTATGTCGTCTACCTATACTACTCATCTGATATCTGGAAGTAGCTCTACTTGTCATAACATTCCCTATGAGCCTGTATAGGTTGTCACTCATCTGTCCCTTCAGTACATTCCTGTTTCCATTTGAAACCCAAAGAACTCCACCTCCATATGAGAACTCCCCACCTCTCGAATCAAGTATCCCTAGGGAAATCAAGTTCTTTCTTAAATTCGGCACATGCCTAACCCCAGTCAAGATCAAAACGGTCCCATCAAGCCTATAAAATCGCACTGTCCCTATACCGACAACTCTGCTCGCTGCATTATTTGCCATCTTGAAAGTACCCCCATCGCATGCTTGATACGTATCAAAATACTCTATGACTGCACACATGTGGAACAAACATCCAGAATCTAATATCCAATCTGATTTACTCATACCTGAAGTAATGTGAGCACTTTTGATTCTTTATAATCGGAGCCCTCTATAACTCTTGTCTCTGATAAATGTTCTTTTTCCTTACCTGCCTTGTACTTCTAACAATTTCTCTTCATATGACTTTTCTTATCCCAATAGTAGCACTTTCCTTTATAACCTCTCGATTTGGAACGACTTTTCTTCTTGGACCTCTCCTGCTTCATTGTCGTTCTGCCTTTGATTTTTCCACTACCTGATGCAACCATGATGTCCTCTCCATGTGATCTGTCACTCTCTCTCTTCTTTAACATCTCATGAGATATAAGAGCAACAACAATCTCATCTAACCCAATAGTATCTTTCCCAAACATTATTGTAGTCATCAAATGCTCGCATGATGAAGGTAAGAAAACCAACTGGAGAATTGCCTTATCCTCATTTTCGATCTTTGCGCCGATAGAATCCAATTTCGTCAGTATCCTGTTGAACTTGTCCAAGTGCTTCATAAAGTTCGCTTCCTCTGTCATTTGAAGTGCATATAACTGTTTCTTTAAAGACAACCGAATCGTCAATGTCTTGAACTTGTACCTCATCTCCAACTTAGCCCAGAGTTCTGCCGGATCGATTTCATTAATGACTTCTCGAAAAGTGTTGTTACCGAGACACAACTAAAACGCGCTGTTCGCCAAGTTCCGCATCTCATCCCACTCTACATCCTTCATCGTTTTCGATTTCTCTATCTTATTTTTGAGAGCCTTAATCAGTTATTCGCGCGTCAATATATTTTTCACCATTTGCTGCCATAAGGTGAAGTTGTTGTGACCGTTAAAAGGTTCAATCATGAAATTCGAACTCTTCAACGTCATTAAATTTGTATTTGACAATCTCTACAATCTGAATACGTCGCAATATCAGATATGTCTAATTCTTGTTCCACGCAGCCCAAATCAATTCTAACTGTACTCGATCGTTCTTGATTATACCCAATTACACTCGATCAATCTCTATCTAAACTGATCTGTCCAATCCAATCAAAAGGTGCAAAAACTAAAAAATTTGACCGTACTAATGAATCCACATGGCTAGAAAATCTTAGGTTACACCTCTTCCTTCAATTATTTTATTATATATACGAGCCGATATAATAAAATAAATATGAGTCATCGATTTAACTAATGCCACACAAGATTATTGCTCAACAAATCCCACTGTGATTTAGGAAAAATAGAAAAATACACTGGATCAATCCTTTCCAATCAAGGATCACAACAACAACAAAAAATATAGCCACCAAATATTGGGATCCTAATTTATATCTAAACCAATTGCTATTCACAAAATTAGTTTTCTTTCTCTCGTGCTCTTTCAAATCACTGAATCAAAACCTTTGAATGATTCCATTGGTAAACTAAATCATACTCTATTAATTCAAGGGTTTCACTAATAAATTCATAAGCAAAAAAACGTATTCTAATACCACCGAGTTACCAACACCCTTTTGTGCCGTCCACTATGTGAAATGCATCGGTTTGTGTCATTAAATCAAACAACCAAACCAGCATTACTTCATTGAATTTGTCTTGCGCCGCAGCCTTCAATTTTTTTTTTGTTTTTTTTGTGCAAATTAAATAAATTTTGATTTATACGATACGAAATTAAAAATTATATCTTGTTCCGATTATCCACCACAACTTTGAATCTTCAACTGTCGATTACCACTTGTTGGATTTGAACACCAATCTTTGAACGCGAATAGAAGTAAAACCATGCACAAAAAGGCAGAAAATAATTAACACTGAGAATTTATGTGGTTCGGCCCACACTGGCCTACGTCCACAAACGAGAGAGAAAATATTTCACTATATCGAATGTGAAAGAGTACAGCGCATGTCTCCCTTCTCTCTACCAGCAAACTTCACAATTTTCTGTCTCACGATCTTCTTTCTATGGCTCCACTAGTGTCCTATTTATAGGCACACAAGTAAAAATCCTAAAGAATTCTAATCATCCCATATTACTATAAACTTTATACATAAAGAATTCTTGTGAACTCATAATTTTACCCTAACTTAATTACATATAGATAAAAAATAATATAATAAGCATAGATCCGATAGAATACAATACACAACCTAACATGATTTAATTATATATAGTATGGATCACACTATATGATGGGATCAAGATAATTCATTTTGAATTCTAAATAAAATAGATTTATTTTTAAAATTGATAGAATTACTTTTTCTTCCCTCTCTTCTTTTCCATTCCATTAATTTCATTTGGATCCAAGACGTACGCATGAGCCATCGTCAATGCGTCCACGAATTTCCTCCGAGACGTACGCATGAGCCATCGTCAATGCGTCCACGAATCTCCAGATGAACCTAATGCTTAACTGAATTTTGCGACCAAATAAACAAACGGTTCAACTAATGAGGCCCACTGGGCTTTGAATACATTTTTAAAAAAAATATTTAATATATTTTTAAATGTAAAATTTATTACTTTTACATATATCAATATATTTTTTAATAAACAATAACTTATTCATATATGAAATAAATCAATTAAATGTATCATTTGTTTTAAAAACATATTTCATCTAATAAAAAATGAGATATTGTGAAGTGTTTAATTTCTCTACTAAACTATTTTCATATCTCTCCTCTATATTAGAACTAGCTTAAAAGAAGTTCAGATAACAGTTGACTACACGTTATATATGACGAGCGTGACACTAACCATATATCTATACACTTTACACGGAAATCGTGATAGCATTTGGGCAACATTCGCACTTTCTCTTCTTTTGCAAATTTCTCGAGACAAACCGAATAGTTTGTTGCTGAAATTTCGAGTCACGATTTATACGCTACCATCAGAATCTAACTCATTGCTTCCTTCTTAAGCCTCATCGAGGCCAATCGAGCTGCAGCTTGATCTGGATCATCGTTAAATGCAAATCTTTAGCTGAATCGCAATGTGCATTGCGTGATTGAGTTCAATCCTAGGGCACATATCAAGGCGCAGAGCAGATCCATCGGAATTATCACCATGTTGCTGTTGAAGTTCGCAAAACTGTTGTACGAACTGGTTGTCTTGCTTTCTTTCGCCGCCGATGGCACCATCGCCGATTTCGGTGTCAAAAAGGAGACGATACAGGTGGCTCACCATAGCCATTAATCTTCATTGCACAATCTCTCGTGGCCGATAGATAAATGAAGAGATCTATTTGTCAAGAACAATCAAAAATTTTAAAAATAAGACCTTATAGAATAATAAAAAAGTAATTAAGATATATTTCTAAATAAGTCCAATAATAGGATCCCAAATTAATTTTCTTTTTAAATTATTAAATTAGATATATTTTAAACTCAAAATTAACTCAAATAAACTTATCCAATTCCCTTAAAAATGGGAGATTGAGAAGCTGTTAGCTTTCCCCATTTGGTCATAAGTCATAAAGCATGGGGTTTGCGTATGATCCTTAAAACTGCCGACTATTTTTCTTCATTTTCCAAAAATCGCCAATTCCATCCCATGCTGCGTGATTTCGTGATACAAATGATATACATATGGATCATCCCGTAACGAGAAGCAACGGCAATCCGTTAGAATTTTATTACATGTGACCCTACCCATCGGATCACCATGTGTCAAGTTTACATAGTATTTTTATTTAATATAATAATAATAATAATAAATTTTACGATATAAACATAATAACTTACTTTTGTTGAGTGACTAGAAGACAAAGAGTAATCTACATTGTCAGGGACAGAGCCAGAATTATTATTGAGTGGAGGCATATTTTTAGAACTATAAATATATTTTTCTTTATATATTTTGAACCCGATTTTAAAACTAATATAAACAAAATTTATACATAGTTATCACAAACAATCAACAAAAATTCAACAATTTAGAAGTTAGAGAATTAAATACAATTCAGTAAAAATTCAATAAAAATCCCAAGAATAATTCAAACTTTAACTGTCTTTTAAAATATTTCTCCATAATTTTAAATCTAATGTAAACAAAAAATTAGGCATAGTAACCAGCCCACAAACAATCAACAAAAATTCAGCAATTTAGACGTTGAAGAATTAAATACAATTCAATAAAAACTCAACAAACTCCCCCCCTCCCAAGTCACAAAAATTCAGCAACACAACAAAAATCCTATAAGTTACAATAATTCAGCAAAAATTCAACAAAAAACCCCACAAGTCACAACTCACAAGTGCACCAAATTAAATAAGAAAAATAAAAATTAAATACATTTTATTTTAACATCAAATCTAATTCACCAAATAAAAAATTCATAAATTAGATTTAAAGCACCATAAAATATAAAAATTAGAGGAATTTTTTGCTTCTAACCTAGAGGCTGGTGAGCACTAAGGCAAGCGGCGCGACGGTGTGAAGCGAGCAGCGATGCAGTCATGAGAGGCGAGTGGCAGCGTGAAGCGAGCAACTGGCGGCATGAGGCAAGTGGCAGCGGCGATAGACGAGCAGTGGCAATGACATTGCGGTTGCGGCAAGCCTTGTGGCGGCGACGATTGAGAAATTTAAAAATCATAATTCTTGCAGATCTTTCACTGTGTCAGACTCCTGCGAGTAAAATGTAAAAATTGCTTAGAATAAGTGATTTTGCCTTTTATCTTAAGAGTCAAAATATAAATTTAGTGGGGTAAAAATATAAATTCAATTGGATATAGTTGTTATATTTTAAAATATATAGGGATAAAATTAAAAAATTTCAAAATGTCACTGGGGGCATCTATCTCCACTTGCTCGTCCTTAAATATTGTGCAAATTATAATTATTTATTTATTAAAAATATCATATAATATTATCTATATAATATTTCGAGAGTAACTAATAATTTGCCCTTCTCTCACTCTCCTTGGCGACTTTTGTCCAGTTGGAGCAATAATTAGCCGTAGAGGGAGGGATAAGGCCAATTGATATTATATGTTTTTTTCCCCCGGTATTATAGGATCTTGTAGCACCAACTAACTATGTTCCTTCCTGCATTGAATATTTTTTGTTATATTAGAACTTTTTTTTTCATCTAAAATTGATTAATTTGAATGATTTAAGTCGTTTATTTTATTATTTTTAATATATGTATTATTTATATAAAATATCATACTCGGATATGCTTTAAGAAATTATTGTGTTAAAAAGAAATGAATAGTAATGTTTATTTATCATTCATTTTTCTAACATAAATATAATTTGTTAAAATATAAAATAAATAAAGCTAAAATAGTTTAAGTTTTTAGATTGTTAGTGATTAATAATACCATATGATATCATAGCATATAATAGATCCCGCATTTACAAACTCAAAATGTCAAGATTTATACTCAAAATGTCATTTTTTGACAGCAATTTCATACTCAAAATGGTAAAATTTACGACGGATAAATCCATGATCAAGGAAGGAAAGATCAATCTCAATAATGTGACATTGTTAGCCAAATATAAATTTTTTCATCGATATCGATAGAGAATTTTATTAACCGATTGTATTGCGGTTCAATATCTTGTTTCAAGACTTCATTAAATATAAAAATAACAAAATAAAACTTTCTTGGATATAAAAATGCCCAAAGACAAAAAAATAGAGACAAAAAATAAAGATTAAAAACTAATAAAATGAGATTTTACTAATTTCTACGATAATAAATACAAAAAAAATAAAAAATAAATATTATCAATTACTTATGGTTACTCGTCAAATATTGAACACTTTTTCTTAAAGTTATTTGAAGAAAATCTGCATTACGCTATTCTCAGAATTTAAGTTAATGTCTTTATTGACAACTTTGACTTTTTAATTTTTTAGGTGAAAATGTTAAAAAGTCAAAATTACTCGTTTGGCAAAAAAATAACAAAGTTAAAAAATTAAAAAGTCAAATTAAAATACAAACTCGTAAAATATTCTATTTAAATTCTCTAACACTTTTAAAATACAATAATACCCCTTATTCATAACTTATTACTATCACTACCAACTATATATAATTGTTAATATCAAATATATAAAAAGATAAAATTGTTCACTTTTAACAAAAAATAAAAAAATTAACTTTTTATCAAAATAACTAACTTAAAAGTTAAGTTACAAAATAACTTATTCTAAATCTAATTCAATTTTTTTAGCTAAAAATGTAAATAAATAAAAAAATTAATTTTTAAATTAGTTATCAATTGAATCCTAATTAAGAATACTCCTACTTCTTAAATAAATTCTATAATTAGATTGACGAAGTGAAGTGATTGGATGATTTATAGTGAAAATAGTATAAATATTTATAAAAATTGTTATTACTTAATAACTATTTTTAATAAAAAAATATTTTTATGATGTCAAAGTATTATTTGAGTAATTTTCTTTAATCATCGTGCTTATGTTTTTTTTTATTGCTACTTATTATTCTTTCTAATATTTTATATGAGATATAAAATAATCTTCTGACAAACTTGTAGAAATTTAAAGGAAGATATGTATAGAAAGTGATATTTTCAAAGGGGAAATATTTTTTTAGCGTAAATGGTTTATTTTTAATTAAAAGGACAGGAGAGAGGCTGTTCCCTACCCAGCATAGGGTTGCACAGCTATAAATTGTCACCCCCCATCTTTCGCATTAATGTCGTTTCAATCCAAACGGCCATCCGCGCAATTCTCACAGAAGTTTCTTGAAGAGTGACCGCAGTTTTCAAGAGGGTTTGGAAACGAATGGCGACTGAGGGTGGTGATCATAACAATCTTAACATTGATAACTATCCTGAAAATTCAAGGTATCTGATTGTCCGGCCTGAAAATGGTGGGATCATAGACCTTTTCCGATTCTTTGTATCGGCCGACAGAGTAACAGCCGCTAAATTCATCGAGAGCTCCGACGAGGACCTGGTTATGGAGGAGTTGACGAGCGGCCGCGACGATGGGGATGATGGTGGATCGACGCCTGACCACCGGTGGGTGATATTCGTGTCAATCATAGTTCGGAAGATCTTATCTCTGTTCAGTAAGCCAATGGAGTGGACTGGCTACGTGTTTGAGTTCTTTCTCAATCTCCTCTCCAACAACGGCAACCTTCTCCGTTTGCTCTACAATCTTCTCCGCGGTAACTCCTGCATTTCCACTTCCTATTTTATATACACGCCATGTGTGATACCCCCATTCAACGTTGGTGAGATATAAAAATTAAGTCAGCTATATAATAAAATTTGGGACTACTAATAATTTGACTTTAAGTTTTTGAGCTGCAACGTTAGTCTTGCTATTTTTAATAGTTATTAGAGTAGTAGTTTACTTGGACTGTTACAAATAGTATTATAACCAAGCCTAGATCTCAGTATAGAGGAGCAGAGGCTCTAGAGAGGAATAGACACTTTGAGATTGTATGTGCTGTGCACGCTTATGGATTGTTCTCTGTCCGCTAATAGATTGTTATTCACATCCCAACTAAGGGTAAAACTTGGGCCACGCAACGAGACGTCGCACATTTAAGTAGGAAATATTGTGACGTTCTATCTCACATCGGTAAGAGATAGAAATTAAGTCTGTTATATAATGAAACCTGCGAGTTACTATTAATAATTTGAATTTAAGCTTTTGGGCCGCAATATTAGGTTCTTTATTCAAATTATTGGGTCAATAGTTTACTTGGGTCGTTATACCATGATGGCCATGTGTATATTTATATGGGTGATTGAGTTCTGTTTACAAACGGAAGTGGTTTTATTGGGGTTGTTGAAATATATTGCTATGGCGTATGTTTAATCCACTTATGTAAGAACATGATCGTTTCAATCCATACAAACAATGAAGAAATAAAATAATCACACAAAATCCAAATGTGTCTAAGGGTTCTGGACTCTTTTGTCTCTGTGCGATGCGTATCTCTAAGAGAAGATAAAAGGTTTCGATGATCCTATTTCTTGTGCTATACATACTTTAAATATTTTGGGAGGCCTGGCATTGTTGTGACAATAATGGCAGTGCTGAGAGCTAACTTGCACAATTTGATGAATCACAATGTGTAAGATTTTTAAAGAAAATGATTGAGAGAAATTTGAGGGAAAAAGGATGAAGGATCCTAGAGTTTGAAAAATATTTATGGAATGATTCTTGCAGATTTATATACATTAACAGGATGAATGTTTGATTAGCCATTCATCAAATCTGGGGTTTAGTGATTTTTCAATTGTTTGTTGGGGTTAAAAACAAACTCCCTGACAGAATTTATGAGAAAAATGAATCCAAATGAAATAAAGATCAAACACAATAAATTACACACACACAAAATATGAGATTTACGTGGTTCACCCCACTAGGATTACATCCGCAGCTACTGCGATTTTTCACTATAAGAGAAAGAATACAAGCTACAACTCTTCTCTATACCTTATCTGGTGGCTGCATTAAGAAACAATATATATAGCTTAGGTTTGAAAATGTTCAGGCACTGGGACCCTCAAGCACTCGACGAGCACCATATTCTGAAAAACTCTGGAACATCGCTAGCATTTGAGTGCCAGTCTGGTGCTTCACTAGCCCACGCTTCGGTTGTGCTAGCGCTCAAGTGTTCTGCGAGTGCGTATTAGCAGATGCTTTTGGATTGCTAGAGCTTGAGCGTTTCGTGAGCGATTACTAGCGCTACCCACAGTTGCTTTGTCCTTAGACGCTTATTAGGTCCACACATCTCAACAATGATCACAACAAAATGGGAGCTCACTGAATAAGTATGCCTTATAAGTATATAAATCAATGGGATCTGCAAACCATTTGCAATTTGTCTTATCTGGATCATGAAAAGTTCCATCCAGAAATAGTTTACAATCTCCCCCCAAAATCTGGCTTCATCTTTATCTTTATGAAACAAAATGCAGTGCTTTGTCACAATGGTTGCCATTTGATTGGTTGATATAATGCTTGGGGAAGCAGGAAAGGTGGTGATGCCACAGAGAGGCTCAGAGACTTTCATAAGCACAATTGGGCATTTAGACGGGCGAATAGATCTATACAAGAAAGACTCTTTAGTGGAGGGAGCTAGCGAATCTGCTTCTGGAGGGAGGGGCTTACAAATAGAAATTGGAAACCGAGCACTTATGGACCTGTGTATGATGGCCTCCAAGTTAGCTTATGAGAATGCCGAAGTTATTAGAAATGTTGTAAATCATCACTGGAAGGCATGCTCTTCTCTCTCTCTCTCTCTCTCTCTCTCTCTCTCTCTCTCTCCATCTTTTATAGTAATTGATTCCATTTGAATGAACTACTTCTTGTAATGTTATATTAATTTCTGCAATTTCACTTTTTGCCAAAATGGAGCAGATGCATTTTGTGGATTTCTACAACTGCTGGAATGGTAAGAAATGAGTTGTGCAAATGATCTACATTCCCTAAAAGTTGTTGGAAGAATCTAGCTTAGTGCATTGTATAAAGATTCCTCATCTGCATTTAATTATTCTTTCTTCCTTTGCACCTTAGTGTTGATGCTTTTTTCCGTATTTCTTTATTTTTTAAAAATTTCATTGGCCTTTAAACATCTTTTGTTATTGGCAATATGCTTGCATTAACAGACTACCAAAAAGAGAGGTCTACCCAAGTTTTCATGCTATGTGACAAGCCAAAAGATGCAAACTTGATATTGATCAGTTTCAGGGGTACAGAGCCATTTGATGCCGATGACTGGAGTACCGATTTTGACTATTCTTGGTATGAAATACCGAAGTTAGGGAAGGTCCACATGGGATTTTTAGAAGCCTTAGGTTTGGGAAACAGAGCTGATATTTCCACCTTTCACAATCTTCTGCAAGTGAAAGACACAAGGTTCACCTCCTTAAATGGAGTCGACATAACCACAGCCCCTTCAGAAGGTACTGAATCATTATCCTCCCTTACTGAATCCAACACAGAGAAATGTGGGCGGAATCACTCTTCTGACTATGAAGAGCTTGCAAATAATGGTGAGAAGACGCACATTCCAGAAATGGTCGAGATGACTGCATACTTTGCCGTGAGAAGTAAACTCAAGAGCTTGCTTAATGAACACAAGACTGCAAAATTCATAGTCACTGGTCATAGCTTGGGAGGGGCCCTTGCTATATTGTTCCCAACAGTGCTGGTGCTGCATGAGGAGAGGGAAGTCATGCAAAGGTTGTTGGGTGTGTACACATATGGACAACCACGGGTTGGGAACAGGCAGTTGGGGAGGTTCATGGAAGCCCATTTAGATCATCCAGTTCCCAAGTACTTCAGGGTAGTCTACTGCAATGACCTTGTGCCAAGGTTGCCTTATGATGATAGAACATTCCTGTATAAGCATTTTGGGGAGTGCCTCTACTATAACAGCCTCTACATTGAGAAAGTATGTGTTCCAGCCTTCCCATTTTACTTGTTTTTTTTTCTCTTCTGGTTTTTCTCATTTTCAAAAATATCAATATTGCACTTCTATCACTTCGTTTTGTTTCCATTACATTATGTAAGCATGTTTGCACCAAATAAGAATTTTGGCCATTTTGCTGTAGTCTGTCAAATAGGTCAACAGGTATAATATTGGTCGTGTCATTGTACAAGCAGCCAAAGATCTGAAAAACATGTCGAAACTTTCATTCCAGGGATATGTGTTAATCTTGGAACTCTAAATTTTCATTTGACTTAATAAGAAAAGAAATATGGAGGATGTGCTTAAAAATATTAAACGCACAATGTATCATAATTCAACAGCATTATCTTAAGTCTTAACCCAGTAGCTGAAAGTAGGTTAGACGAAACACTTAGGAGCGGAACCTCATCAGATGCAAATCAAATGACTGAAAAGAATTAGTAGTGGAAAACATATAATGTGACATTCCATATCACATCGGATGAAAAGCAGAATGTCTGATGTCCTATAAGTAAAAACACATTCCTAGTATAAGGCCTTTTCTGAGGTGAACTTGGGAAGATTAAAGCCACGGGTTGGCCACATGGGTGTGCATGTATGGGCACCTATTGTGTGTGGCGGTCAAAGTGAAGAATATTGTATTGGACAAAGACAGATCGACACAGCTAAGCATAGGAGAATCTGTCTTAAGAGGTGCTTGAAAGCCAATGAGGTCAACCCCATGTAGGCTAAGTCTTGTCAAAACCAAGCCCTAGTTGAAGCTGTGCTTGCCACAGCTCTTTATCCAGTTCCTCAAGGACAGGAAAGATTGAGTAGATTACAGTCCTAACAGTGCAACAACCCCTATCTTTAGGGCTAACTATCCTGTTAAAAGCTTGATAAGTTGGGGGCGAAGGGTCTTGTGTCTTGTCTTCTTTGCAAAACTTTGCAATGTAAAATACATGAAAATTTGATATCTGTGAATAGTTATTTTCCCATGTAATAACATTGAGATATTTTCAATACTGGAGGTTGTCAGTCACGCTGAGTTTTTTTTTTAATAACTTTTTTCCTTTGAAGAAAGTTGCTGAGGAGCCAAACAGAAATTATTTTGGGATCTGGTTCCTGATTCCGGAGTATCTAAACGCTGTTTGGGAGTTAATTAGAAGCTTGATTATGGGTTTCGCAGTTGGACCAGACTATAAGGAAGGATGGTTATCCATCTTCCTCAGGATAGAAGGACTGGCAATCCCTGGTATTTCAGCACATAGCCCCACAAATTATGTCAACTCTGTAAGGCTTGGAAGGGATAGCACCATTTGAAATCCTCTCTATTAAAGATTTCTCCAGCAAACAATGCTGGTCACAATGTCATTGTGATGCTGGAATTGCAAAATGATTTAACTGTCAGTTTATGAGGACAAAAAGACGTATCAAGAAGCACATGACCACATCAAGCTGTTTAGTTCTGTTTTGGGTGGTCCTGATCCTAATAAAGTTTTTGTTTTATTTTGTTTTTGTTTTTTTTTTCTGTGTGCATGTAAATTTTACTATCTTGTCTCAGAAATGGTCGCCTACTATAAACAACTGTTATAGTTCTGTTGTTTTCTTTTGGGGCATTTATCCTAATAAAATTTTGTTGTTTCCACATCCGAATGCAAATTCAGAGTTGTATATGAAAGTAGAATGGTATTTGGGATGCACTATAATTTTTTTTCCTGATTAATAATATTAATCTCTTGTTTTGATGGAAAGCTGGGGAAATAGATTTTTGTACTTTGCCATCATCTTTTTCTCACCGGCTAAGTTGAGGGCGCAGCTGCTCCGCTGGTTTGCTAACAAAAGTATAAGGTGAGAGTTAAAATGGTGTTCTGCTCCTGAAACCCCCCCACTAAAGCATCCATTCACATTGCCTTTTTGTCTTGTTTACCTGTTCAGGAAATGTAGATTACACTCAAATTGCTGTATATAATTAGAAAGCATTTCCAATGAGTTACTCTTAACTATTAGTAACAGCCAGCACGGAATGAAGTGTTGAAGATCAAAGCTTTTGGCTAGCAGACAGATGATGCAATGATTCCAAAAGCTCTCTCCAAAGCCACACGGTAGGTAACCCCAATGGGTTGGCCTGGTGGTCAAGTCTAGGTCTCAAATTCGAAATTTTTTAGGTGTTATTAATTTTTTGAGACTAGTTCATACGAGACTTTACCTCGACTTGAATTGAGCGACGCTAGTAGATAGTGAAATTAATCTTTTAAAAATTAATTAAATTGCACATAAATTAATCTGACCACTTTAAAATATTTTTTAAAAAATTCTTAAATTCTTAGGCTTGGCCATCACATCAATTCCTTCGGATTAATTAAGGCCTCTAATGAATTGACGGTGCTTACAAATTTCTTAAAGTCTTCTGGTACAAGACCATGACTTGTAAACCCCCAAAGTGGGGGTGGGGATAATTAAGGTTACTTTGACTAATTAAACAATTGAAAGATCGGCTTTATGTCCTTCGTTTAAGGCTATTTAAACAGTAGCCTTTGATAAAGGCCTCATTTGGCTTTAAGTAAATAAGTAAAAAAATTGTGTGGTAAATTGCAGGAATAACTTTAAGCCAAAAGCTTGGTTTAAAAATAGTTTTAAGTTAAAAGGCAAAAAAATATTACTTAAAGTTATTATAATTTTTTTAAATTTATTTTTATATAATTTTATATAAAAATAAATATAGATCTTGTTTAATAAATATAGATCTTGTTTAATAGATTTTGACGAGTAAATTTTAAGTAAAAAATTAAAAAAATTAACTTAAAATTAATTATCAAACAATACCTAAGATTACTGTTCAACCAATTGACAAAAGAGTATTCTTTCAAAGATTTGCTCGTGGCATGTCCCATTCATAATAGATGTGATTCCACAAATGATTATATGAGCAAAACTCATATGCATGGATTGGTACACTATATTTAACCGAAGATTTATAAATTACTTGTTGATGTGCCATAGTGGTGTAAATTTGATCTGGGGTTTGTGGACGGTTAAAAATCATTTGAGACTCAGAATTATGTGGGCCAAGTCCAATTCGGCTAAAGCTCGAGCCCGCATATATATTTTTTGGGTTGAGCCGGGTCAAAGCCCAAGCCGAAGGCTCGCCCGTTTGGCCCGAGCCTAAGTCTCCTCTTGAACGGCTAGTTTGGCCCAACTTAAGGCCCGATAACTAGTTTTTTGTTTTTTTTATACCGAATATTATTTTTCTATAAATAGAGGCACTCCCTATTTCCAAAAGTTCACACCAATTCTCTAATTTTCCTACGCTCGACTCTCTAGTCACTTTTAAATTGGTTATTCAGTTATTTTCTAATATTCGGTTGTTGGAAAATTTAGATTCAAATTCTATAATAGGAGTGAAGAGTACAATTATTGACGAATCAAAGAGTGAAAATTAAGATTAAGATCAAAAATTCATATCGATCGAGATTAAGATTAAAGATCAAAATTCTTTAATTCAGTTTGATTTATTTTCTGCATTTTAATTTTGAAGTATTAAATTTGTTTCGATATACTTTTCTTAATTCTAATTTATTTTTTAAAAAATTATAACTGTTATTATTAAAAAAATATTAATTTTATACTTTTTGTAATTTCATTTTAATTTTATTTTAATTTTAAAAATTATAATATTTTATTTTATTTATGGATCTAAATATATTTTTTATTAATAAAGAATAAAATATTTTTATATTTCTACCAAGTGGTTCTAATCTTACTCTTGATCCACCCACTATTTTAATCTCATTTGCTATTGCATCTGCGGCTACATCTACTACTAAAAAAGCATAAAACGTGTGAAATTTTTTTTGAAAAACTCAAATTTGAATATTTAGTACAAGGGGTATTTACGCCTCAATTTCAATATTTTTCTAAAAATACTACTAGAAATAAAGTTTTACAAAAATTTAAACAAGTTAAAATCGAATTGGGAGATTTATTTAAAAAACATAAAGGTAAAATTTGATTAATTTCTAATTTATGGACAGTCAGAAACGGTATAGAATATCAATGTATTACTGCACAGCTTATAAATACATAATGATTGAAATTTAAGTAAAATAATTTTTTCATTTAAACCTATAGATTTTCTCTACACCGGTCATACTTTAGGTATAGGTTTAGGTAAGAAATATATTCGTCAGACATTACTCAAAAAATATTTTCTATTACTTTAGATTATACTTCTTATAACAATGAAAGTGCTAACTATTTCAAACGTAATTTAAAGTTTCTATTATTTGATTCTTTACTTCATATTCGTTGCTCCGCACATATTTTAAATTTAATTATTAAAGAATGACTTAAATATTACAATGAATCTATTAATAGAGTTAAGGTAGCCGTAAAATACATAAATATTAATGCAAAAAACGTTGACATTTATAAAAAAAAATATGTAATAAAAAATATAAAATTTTAAAAATTACAATATGATGTAAAAATTAGGTGGAATACTACATATAATATTTTACAAGTAATAATAAAACAAAAAAAGTAATTAATTTATTTTTTAAAATAAATATTGTAACTAATTTTACTTCACCAAATTCATCTGATTAGCAAAATATAAATGTATACAAAAAGTTTTTTAAAGTTTTTGGTCAATTCAACAAA
>JAULJZ010200905.1:0-19705 GCA_032270985.1 Heliamphora pulchella
GTTTCGGCGTTTGTCCGTCCAGTTAATTTTTTACCGAAAATCGTTTTACAAAAACAATGATCTTGGCAGTATTGCCTTCAATAGCTTTTGCGTAAAATAGTGCTGCTCAGTCGGGAATTCGCCGGAATTTGTGCTACTTTGGAAACCAGCGACGTGTTTGGCACTACAGTTGGAAAACTACACTGTTTGCTTTTTAAAATACTCTGCTGTGTTTGGAAATCTAGCGTTTGGAGTTGCTACTGCCGAATACTGTTGAAAACCGCCGGAGCCTCCTTCTTTTTCAAAACAGTAGCCAACCGCTTGTGTTCTTCTTCCCTTTTTTATTTAATCCAAAAAAAAAATGTTTTCGAAGAACGACTACTGTTCTTCGATTGTTCTTCATTGTTTTTGTTACATGAAAAAAAACTAGAAACCGAAGAACAAAAATTTTTACATTAACCACATGCCTCCGTAGAGTTCACAATCAATCTACCACGATCAACCCTTGTGGTTAAAAAATAAATAAATAAATTATATCGTCATCCACGCATTCAATCGAACATGAAAATAAAAGATGATCATAAAATCAGGATTTAGAATGCCTGCAAAACAAAGTTAGCAATAGTTCTAAAACTACCCGGCTCTGATAACCGTAAACAAAAAATAAAATGGCTCTGATACCAATTATTGGAGGCAAAACTACCAAGATCAATGTTTTTGTAAACGATTTTTGGTAAAAAATTAACTGAACGAGCAAACTCCGAAACGGGATTCAGATAAAACTTTTGACGTCGTACAATTAAAATAAAACCCGTGCAACCAAAGTTAATTTAGAAGAATACCATTTTTCGATCGATTATTCAACTATGATTTGATTCCGAGTTGAAATTCTTGTCAGATCTTTTACTATATTCCTTTATGCGATCCTCGAACGCAGTGTGGGCTACGGACTATCGAGAACTCGTACCGACAGAACCCAGATATATTTAGTATTGAAAGATAAATAATTTTATATATATATATATATATATATATATATAACTGGTTCAGCCTACCCGCATATACATAGGGTACAGCAGGGACCTGAGGAGTAATTATGAGTAAAACTTCCAGTGGAACACAGACACCTACCAGCGGTTTCTACAATTATGAAAAGACGCAGCGATTTTTAAAATTTTCATAAATCACTGAATTACAGTTCACACCACTAAAGAACTATAATTCAACTCGAACTCATAATCTCAAGACCTTCTTGCACTAAGCTCCTAATATTAAATGCTTACAATTTCTCTCCACATTAAGATTCTCGATACCCGCCAATCAAATTTAATAACTGACAATTTACTTTAATCGGCATCTTGATATTCCTTAAGCCCTTCCGCTTAACTTATTTGACCGCCGGATAATCAAATCCACATGCAGGGTTTCGCCCGGTTAAAACTTATATCTTCCTTAAAGGGGTATCGTAAATTCTGATCTTTCAGGACGTGGATTCCGTCAATAATTAATATTCACCATATAAATAATATCGCTATCCAACTCACCAAGAATATAGACCCATATAAGATCGCACCCTCTAATGAATCAAGACAACGAATATTTAATATACGCAAATCAATAATTATTTCAGAATTAAGAGGATAAGCACTATTCATAATAACCTTGGGGTGTGATTTAATTTATATAGTCAGTATAAAATTAATTACCCCAAATGTCCCGTTCAATCCACACTAAGTGTACTGGCACAGAGAGTCGAAACAATAGACGACGCTATTATTTGTTCCCCGTAACCAAGACAGGCCTACTAAAATTTTGTGCCACAGTCGTATCGATGGCATGTCCATTTTTATCTAAACTGTGAATATAAAACTTATATTCCGCAAGAATTTAAAATCTGATCTTCTGTGTGGAAGCCGTACTCCACACACTAGATTAAATACTATACAGAATATTGGGCATCTATACATAACAAAGAAATGATACATATACATTACTCATAAAATAAAAAATTAATTTTATTAAAATAAAATTAAATACTAAAAACATAATTTTCAGTATACCAACCCTAACATTCGAGAGGCCCAAACCAAAACCTAACATGTCTTTTCCAATGGCGTGTATCATACCTCATATCTGGTCATCTTCTTACTCAAGTAGTAAATTGCCTTCTCAATCCCGGTCTCTCCTTCTTGTGCCAGCATGCATCTTATAGCTGAATCGGTCACTAACAAATAGAGAATTAGTGGCCTATCGGGCTCGGAAGGAGCTAAAACAGGTGGGTTTCACAAATACTAACGCACAGCTTCAAAAGCGTCTTGGCATTTTTTGTCCCACTCAAACTTAACCCCTTTCTTCAGCAGACAAAACAACGGCTCACAGGTGGTTGTCAACTTGGCTATGAATCGGTTGATGAACTATACTTTATCCAGAAAACCCCTGACTTTTCGCTCGGTCTTTGGAGGAGGCATTTTTATGATTGCCTTAATTTTCAAATAGTCAACTTCGATACCTCGTTGAGTGATTATGAACTCGAACATTGTTTCTGCGGTGACTCCGAAGGCACACTTTTGTGGGTTAAGCTGCATCTTATATTTTCTGATCCTCTTGAAGAATTTTCACAGTGCTACGATATGGCCGTCTCGATCCTTGGACTTCACAGTCATATCATCCACATATACTTCAACTTCCTTGTGTATCATGTCATGCAATAAGGTAGTTACAGCTCTTTGATAGGTTGCCCCTGCATTCTTCAAACCAAATGGCATTACACGGTAATAGTAGGTGCCCTAAGGTGTGATGAATGCTGTCTTCTCTCTATCTTCGAGGTCCATTAGGATTTGATTATACCCAGAGAAGCCGTTCATAAACGATAAAAGGGTGTGCTCAGCTATACTATCCACTAAGACATTAATGTGCAACAACGGGAAGTCATCCTTCAGACTGGCCTTATTGAGATCCTAAAAATTCACAGACTCTGATGTGCCCATCCTTCTTTAAAATCGGTACGATATTAGCCACCCATTTTGGATACTCGGTTACTATAAAGAATCCAGCATTGATCTTCTTGGTGACTTCGTCTTTGATCTTTTTCGCCCATTCTAGTCATATCCTTCTCAATTTCTGTTTGAACAGTTTGGCATCAGGGTATAAAGGGATATGGTGTTGGACAATCTCAGGATCAATGTCGGGCATATCCTCATAAGACCATGCAAATATATCATTGAATTCTTTTAATAAAGTTACTAATTGCTCTTGTTCAACTAAAGATAATGAACAACTGATTTAGGTAATTTGTGAATTACTTTTATTATCCAGATTAATTGACAAAATTTCTTCAATTATTGGCTGAGCGCATATTTCTTCTTCTCTTTTTATTGAAGTTTTTATTTCTTTGGGGACATCCCCTTCGAATTCGAAATCATCTGAAAGCGTAGAAAATAAATCAAGCAAAGCAGAGTAACTAGAAAACTCGTTCACTTCATTGATGTCAAAAAGAGAAGGGATTACAAATTCAAAAGAAAGGGAGGAGGATGCATAGACAGACGTGCCCTCAGACTCGACATCCAACTGATCAGAACAAAGCAAGAGCTCATATAACTCAGACTTAGACTCAAGACATGAATCATGCAAGTTACAAAATTCTAAAGACTAGTTTTAGCATTCTTCAAAGCAACGTCCACGATGAGCCTGATGTAGTCAGCTGGTGCGCTATAACCCATCATCAAGCAGTTTTGGTCAGCTATATGCATCTGAGCCATCTGATCATTAAGCAATGCCCTTATGACGGTGCCGTTCATCTTGTCTGCCTATTCCTCTTCCTCTTGGATTTTCTTTCCTTTCTTCTCTCTCTTCTCTGTTGTTTCCTCTTCCTCTGTATCAGATAGCTTATGGCTAAAAAAGATCTGCAGACCCGGTAGTTTCTGATTAGTCTCCTCATCAAACCATGGTTTCGAGAAGCCATAGTATGGAAAGTCTTCTCCTTCCTTAACGAAGTAACCGTTCAACGTTCTCAAGTATCTTCCTTTCTTTCCTCTCTATCCTTTCTTTGGCTCCTCCAGATCCTCTTCTATCGGCTTAAACCCCAAACTAAAATGCTGCAAGGTTGGTAACATTAGATGGGCTCTGGAATTCCCTGCTGTTGGCTACCCAATTTTATTTCCAAAAAATAAGACATATGTCTCATCATTATGACAGTGTAGGGGTTAATATAGCTCTCATCCTCCTTTAACAGCATCTACATTTCTTGAGCCTCGTCAAATTGGAACCCACTCGGGAACACATCTCCCTCTCCATGTTGAACCTCCATCTACATTTCTTGAGCCTCGTCAAACTAGAACCCGCTCGGGAACACATCTCCCTCTCCATGTTGAACCTCCAAGAGAGTTGAGCCGTCTTCTCTCGGGGGTTGGATACTATCCTCCCTGTGAATAGTCAGCACTTCTCCATTCTTAACTAGCTTTAGCTTCTAATGGAGGGTAGAAGGAACTGCTTTTACATCAAGGTCATGGAGCCATGGTCTTCCCAGCAATAAATTGAAGAATGCCAGAACATCTAACACATGAAACTCTACTGAAGTTTCCAGCAGACACAGCGAACGTCACCAGCCCAAGTACATCTCGCCTTGTGTTGTCATAGGCCCTAACCCTTGGTTGCTGAGCATAAAATGATCCGGCTTCATCCCCAAATAAATCGTTGTTCTAAGTGAGCAAACATTCAACGCTAACCGATTATCGATGAGCGTGACGAAAACCCACTTTTTTAGACATTTAATAGTGATATATAGAGGTTTGTTATGGTTCCTTCCTTCCAATGGTAAATCCTTATCAGAAAAGGATATTACCTTAAGCTTTGTAGCTAATAGATTAATCTAATCAACTGTTTAGGAGTTGCGTCTATCAAAACATTAGCCTTATTCAGAATTTTTATCACGGCTTGTCGGTGCTGGTGCAAAGCCATCAGCAGGCCCCAAATGATAATGTTGGCCTGGGTCTTTTCTAGCTATCTTAACACAGCGTCGTCTTCCTCTTCCTATTCTTTTTTCTTTCCCTTTTCACTTGCTTGTCCTCTTTCTAACTAAACCGATTTAAAATGCCTTTTGCTCCTAGTCAAGTGCTCCACCCTTCCTGGGATCCCATAAACCTGGCATTGTGTTTTCAGTTTGTCTAACCTCGGTGATGTATGCAGCGCTCTCGAATTCCCATAAGTCTCTCAGATCACTGCTCTCTGGTCTTCCCTTTCTCTCTTCTTCATATTTAATTGCCCACGTATTGTCAACATCGTCCAACCCCCAAATGTCTTCCTCTATGTATCCCACTTGTTGCCCTCGGGCGACCCAAGACTCGGTCCATTCCTCCCCATCTGACCTTAACACTGTTCTAACTTGCCAATAGGATTACATTTCATCAACATGCACCTCTTCTCTAAAGAGCTGGGGAAGAGTGATATCATCTAGAGCATAGTTGAACTCGTATGGATGTACTAGGTAATCTAGCGGCCAATCATCATCGTTGTTGCATTCCTCTTGATTGCCTGGCTAAATCACTATCTCATACCCATCCCAAGCTGCGTCATTCCATTCCTCCATATCCCACCCATTCCCGGTCATGATCATTGAACAAGACTAATCTTTAGCAGATGGAACACACGGGTGCAGAAGATATGCTGGCCAAATATAACAGCTGGGATCCTTTCTTTGATTGGCCAAACTGAATGCAGTTTACACCAACCTGCTTGGCAAGATTTAGCAGCGAGTTGGTTGTGACATTTGGCTTCTAAATAGCAAACGGGGGTGGAATGACCTTGTTATCGATGAGGTCCTGGATTTCATGGTGAAGTCTTGAGCAATTATCAGCCAAATGCCTGTGACTCTAGTGTAATGCACAATACTAGGAGGAATTGTATCTTGGTGGCAGGAGATTCGGTAGTGGCATTGGATCAAGAAGCTTTATCAACCCCTTTTCGATAAGTTGATTCGGGGCTATGGTCAAAGGTATGTTGAGGGGAGTGAAGACTCTCCTTGATATCTTTTGCTGTAGCAGCTGGTTATTTTTGGGGAGTGGTGCGGAAGATGAGGGGTTCAATTGTTCAGAGTGGGGCTTCAACAAGTTCATCTCATTTGAATGGGAGATGGGGTTAGTGGAAGGGGTAGGATGGTTTTGGTTCAAGTTATTGGTGGGCTAAGGCCTTCTCAATTTCTAGCTTGGCTCAGCTTTCTCAATGTCTCCTGACTGAATTGCGTCCTCAATCTGAACCCTAGCATCAAATAGCTGCTCAAATGTGGAGAGTGGCTGTGTGATCAAATAACGTTTCAGAGGAGATTGTAGATTCTTAACCACGATTTTCATATGCTCCTTCTTCATAGGTCAGATGGTCATCATCTTAGCTGCTTTGCCTCTCCATTTGGTCAAAAAATTGACAAACGACTCCCTACTTTCTTGACAAGTGGTCTTAAGCTCCCGGGTGGTCACGTCCAACTGAACGTTATAGCTGTATTAGCTGAAAAAGGCTGTGACAATGTCCTCCTATGTTTTGGTTTTGGCAATGTCTAAAGAAAGGAACCATTTATGCGCTACCGTAGAGAGAGACCTATGGGGCAACTGTGCCTTTAACTGATCGTCTATTCCCATAGAAGAGAGAGTACCGACATACATCCTCAGATGAATCTGAGGGTCTCCAAGTTCATCAAACTTTTCCATTTCAGGCATCTTAACCTTTTCTGGAAGCTTGGCGTCTGAAAACAAGCACAAGCCTCCAACATCCAACATGTACTCCTTTACTCCTTTCGCCTTCCTCAGCACCTTCTCCATTTTGTCAATCTTATTCGCCAGTGCGGATTCTCTAAACTGTGCTATATTTTTCTCTTCCACCACCACCTAGTGAGGAACCCAGGGTGGTACAGCAACTTGCAGTCCATTGTGACCCTAATTATCATCCCAAAAGTCCTCACCATGGTCATTCGGGTCTTCTTGGTATTCATTTACTCCTGACAAACAAGCCCGAATTGCTCGGATCTGTGTCTAGCACTGAATCTGAGCTTGAGTTTGTTGTTCCACCGCTCTTTGTTTTCAAATTCACCTCATTTTCTGCCATCTCAGATGGTTCCGCAACCTGTTTAAATACCCTGTAGAGTCTTTTAGTAGCAGATCTAGCCCAAACACGTAGAGAATGAAGCTCTTCTGATCCAATGATCTAGGATCGAAACAAACTTGAGAACTAAAAAGGAGAGAAGAAGTATTAGAAGCTCCTCGGATAGAACTCCGATAAAGACGGCAAACTTTCTAAGCACAACACAATAAATTGTGGTAGGGTACAAACGGTGAAACAACAAGATGCCCCGACTGGGCCTAGACTAACAGAAAACCAGAAAGCATAACACCTCAACCGAAAACCCAAAGAAGGAAGCTCGAAAAACCTAACCAACACTATACAAATGAACACACAACTCCTCGGGAGAGAGGTTGAAACAAAGGTCCTACGGGAAAAATCGAATAGCACTCCAAGAGGGAAAACAAATCTAAAACCTTAAGTTAGAACCCAAACAAGGATTGGAGTGAAAAAAAAACTAAACTAACAATGGTTCTAAAGAAAGCCCAAAAACCCAGGCAGAGCCTCGGGAGAAAAACAATCCTAAACAAAATCAAGGATGCTAAACAAATAACCCGGGTAGAACTCCGGGAGAGAGAAAGCTATGCTAAACGAATAAAGGGTCCTAAACTAAAATCGAGGCGAAGCCCCAAGAAAGAAGCTACCCTAAACCAAACAACAAGACAAAGGCCTCAAACATATACAAACAAAACATTCAATTAAATAAAAACACATAATCCTATAGGTTTAGCACCAAATGGGGAATTTTAAGCTACTATATGCAGAAAAGGCCGGTTTGGTCAAACTATGGATACCTTCTGAATAGAGTTAAGAATATACCTCCCATGCTAGGTGTGGGGCATGGCATGGTTAAACAGTACACAATAACCCTTTTTTGCTGCACTTATCAGAGCGTGCAGCCAGAAGGCTTGCTTACTTCTCTAACATAGCCCCGAGACAGTAAATTGACTGGAGTATCGGGTAGGCTAAGCGGTGGTTGAGAACAATGCACAATGTATGCAAGAATACAAATGAGAAAATACAATTAATAACCAATTATGCTTTTAAGTTTAGTCCTCTTATTTGATTTTGTAAACCAGTCGTCAATGGAGTCGCTAGAAAATATCGTGGCACCGGGATTTGGAATTTTGTTCAAAAATAAGGAATTCAATAGTTATTTTAAAAATATTTTAACACCTTAAAAACTAAAAGATTTTGAACACCCGTTTATTGAAAATTGGAGTCACTACTTGATTTTTAAGAAAAATCAAGAAAAATAAAAAATGAGCCACTAGTCTTAAAAACGTTTAACCAGAGAAAACATGGGTTCGAAGGCTAAGGTACGAATCGAGAAAGGTGTTAGGCAACCCGTTGGCCCAATTATGAGGTTGGCCTCTACTAATTATCATTGGTTCTTAATTATATTTCTCAAATGCATACAAATATAGAAAGTGGAGGTAAAGAAGGAAGAATCAAAATCAAATAGAAAAATACATATTCTAAGTATTTAAACACGTAATAAAAAGAAAAACAAAGCATAAAAGAAAGCTTAATTCCTAATCATGCCTCTATACTAAAGGATATACGGTGAAAACCGCATGCGATAAACAAGAAATAGGAGCATTAAAGCTAAACTAACAAAATCATGTTAAAATTGTAAGGGTTATATACTGAAAGACATGAATTTTATTTGGTTTATTATTTAATTTAATTTTAATAAAATTAATTTTTTATTTTTTGAGAATATTAATGAGCAATGTATGCAATATCATTTCTTTAATGTTATGCATGGCTGTCCTTTATTCTGTACAGTATTTAATCTGATATGTAGAGTACGGCTTGCACACAGAAGATCAGATTATAGGTTCTTATAGAATATAAGTTTTTGTTCATAGTTTAGATGGAAATAGATAAACTATCGTTACGACTGTAACACAGAGTTTTAGTTGGTCTGTCTTGGTTACAGGGAACAGATAATAGCATCGTCTATTATTTCGACTCGCTGTGCTAGTACACTTTGTGTATATTGAACAGGACCACATTTGGGTAATTAATTTTATATTGACTATATAAATTAATTCACACCCCAAGGTTATTATGAGTGCTTATGCTCTTAATTCTAAAATAATTATTATTTACGTATATTTAATATTCGTTGTTTTGATTTATTAGAGGGTGCGATCTTTTATGGGTCTATAGTCCCAAGGTTATTATTGTCCGCCGCTATTTAAACATAAATTGATGAGTAATGTGTCTTAAAAAAGGATGAATTTAAAATTCAAAAAATAATAACTACATTTTTTAATTTACTATATTTTTTGTTTAACAAACAGCCATCAAGTTCTCATATGCATTTATGGGTTATGCTAGAATTTTTATTTTCTTGCATTTTTTATGAATTTCTTACCAAGCCATTTGATAACTTACCTTTAAAGTTATACTTTTTTGGGGGGAATAAATTTAGATGCACTAAAAAAATCACTAAACTTGCACTAAAAATAGAAAAATATAACTGAACAATTTTTAAAAATAATTGAATTTTTTTAATTAATAAATTTTTTTCTCTTGTTATGAATTATTATGCATTAAATGATGTTTAATTATTTTGGTATATTTTTTAGTTTAAAGTGCTCTCTACTAATAGCAAATAGTGGTGAATCTGGTGGTAGATGAGAGGGAAGAGATGATAATTCCCGTATACCTGGTAAAGATATTTGGTTGAAATTTGGTATTCCTATTGACAATACTCGCTATAAAGTCAGATGCACTTTTTGTGGCAAAGAGATGAATGGTGGCATTACCAGATTGAAGCAACACTTAGCACATTTAAAAGGACATGTGGCAACATATCCTAGTGTTAGTGGTGAAGTACGAACATTAATGATGCAACATTTGCAAGGTTTCAAAGACAAAAACTTTGAGAAAAAAAAAAGAAATAAATAATTGAACAAATTAGAGCCAGTCAACATGATGATGAAGTTGAGCGTGAGAGATTTCATGTGGATAGTGATGAGTTAGATCCAGAACTGACCATGGCACGTCGAGAAAGTTTGAGAATCCAAAGAGAACAAGAAGATAGTCAAAGATTTAAGAACACGATGGAAGATCGTTATCATGTAGGAGGAAGTAGTAGGCCTAGTGGGAATAGAGCTGGTGGCAGTAGGACTGTTGATACTGATTTTGGACCTCTTCCTAGATTTACTCGACGTTGTAGTAGTGCTCGTGAGAGTAATATTGGTATGAGCAGGAAATGGGTTGATCCAACCTTACCTGAATCTCAGTTAGCTGATATAGATGTTGATATTCAACGGAATAAGAGAAAAAAGAAGACTAAACTTTCTTCTAAATTTCTTAATGCAACCAAATTTTTTTTAGAAAGAACAGTTAGTCAGTTTGTGCTTTACACTCGATTATCAACAAATGTTGTTAATTCTCCCTGGTTGGAATCAATGCTAGACGTTGCGAGACAAGTTGAAAAAGGAACGAAGCTTTCTAGTTCTTATGAGGTGATCATTCAATTTAAAGCTAAATAATTTGTTAATTTTAATAAAATATTTATGATTCAATAATAATAATTTTTTTATTATTTACAGGTGGTTGAAGTTTATTTACCTCAAGAATATGAGTTTTTGAAGAAATGGATAGAATCTCACAAGTCTAGTTGGGAAGAAAGAGGTGTTACCATAATGTGTGATAGATAGTCAGGACCTACAAGAAAACATATCATTAATTTTATTGTATACAGTAATCGAGGAACAGTTTTTCACAAGTCCATTGATGCTACAGATGTGCCTAGCAAAACAGTTGATTACTACTTTGGTCTTATGGATAAAGTGGTAGATAAAATTGGAAAGCAATACACTGTCCAGATTGTAACTGATAATGAAGCTGCAATGAAAGCTGCAGGTAAGAAACTAATGTAAAAAAGACTTCACATATATTGGACTGCTTGTGTTGCACATTGCATTGATCTAATATTAGAGGACATTGGAAAGAAGAAAAATGTGGAAAAGGTGTTAGACAATGCAAGAACAATCACACGTTTTATTTATAATAGTGATTGGGTTATGAATTACAAGAAGAAATTTGCTGAAGGTAGAGAGTTATAATGTTCTACCATCACAGGTTTTGCTACAAATTTCATCAGTATAGAAAGATTATAGAAATTAAGGCACAAGACTGCTTTGAGGGAAATATTCAATTCAACTGAGTGGAAGCATTCTAGATGGACTAAAAAGCATGAGGCAAAAGAAGTGAGAAAGATTATAGAAATTAAAGACTTTTGGGCAAAGGCTGCTGATATCTTGAAAGTACAAAAATCACTTGTAAAAGTGCTTAGACTTGTTGATGGGGATACCAAACCAACAATGGGATTTATATATGAGGCTATGAATAGAGCAAAATTATGCATAAAGAAAGATTGTCGTTATTATGCTAAGTATTAAAAAGTTATCGATCATCGTTGGGCTTTTCAGTTACACACAGATTTGCATGCAGTGGGTATGTAATTTATATTTATATAATTAATTTGATAACGATATTATTAATTTAGAATTGCTTACCTTTTATTATCTTCTTTCTAAATGTAGGTTATTTTCTAAATTCATTGTTCTAATATGGTGGCAATTTTTCTAATCATAGAGAAGTGATGGATGGGGTTAGAATAGTAATTTCAAAAATGTTTACTGATCTCAACGAGCAAGTGGAGGCCATCAATCAAGTTAGTTATTATGTTATTTATTAAATGAACAACTAAGTAATAATTTTAAGTTTATAATTTAATTATAATTTGTTAAACGTAGATTTTATTGTTTCGTAAAAAAGAAGATTCGTTTGGTAATGTATTGGCCCAAAGAGTAGTGTCAGCAACAAATCCTGATAAATATTTCTATTACACACACTAGTGTAAATATTAAGTCCATGTTTAATGTTAGTGAGTAATATAAATATAAATTACTGAAAAATTGTTTGATTATGTTTTATTCTATATAGCTGAATGGTGGATCCATTATGGCGTGTCAGCTCCAGCTCTTCAAAAAGTGGCAATAAAGTTTTGAGCCAAACTGCATCTACTTTGAACTATGAACGCAATTAGAGTATATTTAGCTTGATACACACAAAGACAAGAAATTGATTGAAGTATCAAAAATTGAATAAACTTGTCTATGTGTATTACAATATGAGATTGAAGATCAGACATGTAACAAAAAAAATCAAGATGAGATAAAAGAATATTTTAATCCAATAAGTCTTGATTATATTTTTGAAGAGGATAACCTGTTGGCTTTATGGTTGCAGGAGACAGAACATGCTGTATTAGATGATGAAGATAATTCTAATAGGTTGAATTTCAGTGATGATGATCAAGAGCAACAAAGATCAAATCCATCTAGAAATTATTCAAGTGTGGGGCATGGCCTAAGTCCACTTAACGATGATAGTGGCAGCAATAGTGATAATAGTCCTAGTGATGGAATACTCCTGGTGGTTGGCAACAAGGGACAGGAACTTCTACACTTGGTAGTGGATGAAGTGGTAGTCATTTTCATGTTGACGATGAACGACAACAGCAGCGGCAACACTCTTTCTCTTCATCAGATGTGGGTGGATCATGTAAACGTTTCCGTAATATTAATAATATTTATGGATATCAGGAACTTAGAAATCAATTCGAACAATTTGAATTTAATCAATCTCATGAGGGGGCTCAACATTGGCAACCACCGCCATATCCTTACTATCCCTACCTTGCACAACCACCACCATACATAGGCACATAATATCCTTATTATCCTCAACAAGAGTACTCTAGTCATAGTAATGTTGGGTCAGGGTTTTAAGGTTCATATGGTGGTTATTCACAAGGATCTAGTAGTACTAGGAGTACCAACATTTATGATAATTGTATTTTCAACAATTATTATAGATATGAACATGGAGCATAAGAGCAACAAACTCGTCGCGATGATCATAATAATATGGAGTATGAAAATCTTTTTGTTCCTCCACGTCATTCTTCCTACCATTAAACTTCTATGCTCTTGAAAAATGAGGTATACCTTTATTAATTGTATAAACTTATTGATATATTGGGATATGTTATTTTTTTTCATATTTGTATTGAGTAATAATATGTTTTTACATATCTAGATTCAAAGTATTGATTCAAATGTGATAATATTTAAATTAAAAATATTTTTTTTAAATTAACAGAGTTTTAGAATTGATGCTAATGATTTTAGAAAATTCACATCCGCGACACCCGATTCTTGATACGTATCATTCGATACTTCCAATACCATTACACTGCGACTGTTACCGCTACGTATCGCAAAATTGCTATTTAAAACATTGGACCGGGCCAAACTCTACAGGTGGATTTAATTATCTAGCAGTTAAATAAGTTAAGCGGAATGACTAAAAAAATTTTAAAAATGCCAATTAAATTAAATTATCAGTAATTAAATTTAATTGACGGATATCAAGAATCTTAATGTGGGGAGATAAGTTAAGGATTTAATAATAGGAGCTCAATGCAAATTGGCCTTGAGATTATGGTTAATAGTACAGTTACAGTTCTTTAGTGGTGTGAACTATAATTTAGTTTTTTATAAAAATTGTAGAAATCACTACAAGATTTTCATAATTATAGAAACCACTGAGAGGTTTGCATAGTTGCAAAAACTGCTAGATATGTATATGGGTTACACTAGAAATCTAAATCATAATTACTCCACAGGTCGCTACTGTAGCTCTATAAATATGTGGGTAGGCTGAACCAAATTTATAAATTGCCTTTCAAGACTAAGGTTGTCCAGGTTCTGCCGGTTTCAGTTCTCGAAGGATCATAACCCACACTATATTTGGGAATTGCATCGGGAATACAGTAGAAGGTCTGACCGGAGTTTCAACTCAAAAAATCATAGTTCGTAGTTGGAGAATCGACCAAAAGGTAGTCATCTGAATTAACTATGGTAGCATGGGTTTTATTTTTGATCGTTCGACATCAAAAAAATTTTATCTAGAGCCTATTTCGGCGATTACCCGTCCATTTTTTATTTTTTGAAAAATCGTTTATAAATCAATGATCTTGACAGTTTGCCCCTAACAATTGGTATCAGAGTCATTTTGATTTTTATTTACAGTTTATCGAGGAGCCAAGTAAATTTAGAACTATGATAACTTTGTTTTACAGGTGTTTTAATCCCAATTTTATGATCAATATTTTATTTATATTTGATTGAATGGTTGAATGATGATTATAATTTATTAATCACGAGGGTTGATCGTAATAGTTTAAGTTTTTTTAGTTCGAATGTGAGCCTTCGGGACATAGATTTTTGATGTAAAAGTTTTTATTTATTTTTAAATATTATTTAGAATAGTTAAGAACAAATTTGAATACCGAAGAACACGAAGAACAGGGAGAAGCATAATCGCCTGCACCAGCGTTGGTTTCAGGTTTTTCGAACCACGGATCGCGGCGATTTTTGCATAGTTTTGAAATAGGTTTTTCTGGTAAGTTTTTTGTGGGTTTTGTACAGTAAAAACAGCAGTAAAATAGGTCTGAAATTGTAGCAAAAACAGCGGTAAAAATGGCCCACGAGCGGCGGCTTTGGTTGGCGGCTCAGAGCCCAATTTTGGCATGATTTTGCGACTTTTTCAGGACGAGTTCTGAGCAATTTTTAGCCACAAAATAGCAGCAAAATAGGCTGAAAATAGTTCAAAACATGGCAAAAACCTAAACCAAAAGAAGTTGAAAAGCGACGGCATGGGCAGTGGCAATAGCCGGCTATCCGGGTTGTTTCGGGACTTCGTTTCAAGGCTTTTCAGAATTGTTTTCGAGGTGTTCT
Organism: Heliamphora pulchella; assembly: GCA_032270985.1. Lineage (NCBI taxonomy): Eukaryota > Viridiplantae > Streptophyta > Magnoliopsida > Ericales > Sarraceniaceae > Heliamphora > Heliamphora pulchella. The sequence goes on from JAULJZ010200905.1 coordinate 14,916, forward strand.
TTGAGGAATCATATTGCTGGATAAAATTTTTAAGAAAATCCTAGCAATTTTTAGAAAATCTTAGAAATTTTTATAAATTTGAGGAAAGTTTTAGAAATTTGAGGAAAATTTTAAGAAGTTTAAAAAAAACTTTAGGAAATCTAAAAAAAAAACTTGTAAATTTTGAAAAATCCTAGAAAATTAAGAAAAATTTTAAGAAAATATTACAAAATCCTAAAAATTTTAGAAAATTCTACAAATTTTGAGGAAAATTTTGAGAGAAAAAAAATTTAAGAAAATCCTAAAACTTCGGAGAAAATTTAAGAAAATTTTAGAAAATCCTAGATTTTTTTCTTTTTTTCTCTTTTTTTTAGATTATGGCAAATTAATCCTAGGAGATTCTAAGAGGTTGGGATAAAAGGGGCAAAACATGGAGATTTTTTTATTTTTGGGAAAGAATGGTTGACACAAAATGATAGAGGTCTTAGATTTACTAGGATATGTAGAAATCATGAACGTGGGGTTAGGGTGCCTGGTTTTCTAGGGCTCAAAAAGATCCGAAAGACCATTACCTATGGTTTGAATGATTTGCCTGATTTACCAAGGCGTGAATGTTTCATGTGTTTGATCTGCTCTTTGTTTGTCTTCTCTTTACAGGTTGGTCACTACATCCGAGGTTTCGGAGGTTCTGCTTCCGGAGAGGTGTTGAAGTGGTATGATGCCCTTCCTGCTCCCAGCCGGGCTTATATCGATGCCTTTGGTTTTGCTTGTTTCATACCCCTGCTGGGTAGGACGAGCAACGACCGAGTATGGCTGACAGCCCTGGCTGAGCAGTGGTGGGATACCATCAACACCTTTCACTTCACTACCTTCAAGGCTACTCTGACGCCTCTGGACTTCGTGTTGATTACTGGTATCCGGGTTGGAGGAGCTCCTATCCCGTTTGATCCATCTATATCCCAGTCGACCGACGCACTGCTATACTTCCTCGGGGCCGTTCCTGCTCAGATGGACCGCGACAGAGTTAGATACACTTGGTTCTTTGAGCGGTTCAGACACTTTCAGTGCACCGAGCCCCGTCATTACGAGTGGGTTACCTGAGGCTTTCTCATGTATATGTTCGGTACCTCCTTCTTTTCGAACAAGGAGAATACCGTTCATTTGCATTACTTGGGCGTCCTGGCTCGTCTTGACCGGGTTGCCAGCTATGACTGGGGAGGCGCTGCTCTGGCTACTCTCTACAGCTTTATACGGACCTTGACCCAGTTCCCCCATGAGCTCAGCATCGGGGAATACTGGAGGGTCTGGGAGATATGACTTAGTTTCTGTAGTTTTTTATCCATTTATGTTATATGTTATTTCTGCCTGCTAACATATTTTTCTTTGCAGTTATGGACCTATGAGTTCCTCGGGCTTCACGTCCCGGCGAACTCTACAGCAGACCCTCTGGTTATTCCCCGTGTAGCCCGGTGGTCCCATGGGCTGAAGGGGAAGAAAGCTGGAGGGAAAGATTTTGACCGATTCCGGGTGTCTTTGGACCGGTTGACCCCTGACCAGGTATCTTTACCATTCAATACACTGCTTGCTGTATTATACTACTTATTGCGCTAATCACTGTACTGCACCGCACTGTTTTCCATTCTGTTTACTGCACTATACTGTACTGCATTGGGCACTGATTACTGCACACTGTTCATCATACAGTATATTTTACTGTTCTTTGTATTGTACTGTATCTTGAACTGTTGTAGGTCCACTGGGATGTCTAGAGGGGGGTGGAGGATCGGGCCGGTGCTGGGGCTGCTGCGGGAGCGGCTGCTGGTGTGAGGGGCCCAAAGTTGCCATGGGACGTCCAGACTGTGGTATATGGCTTCCTCTTCTCTCTGTCGATTCTTGTTCCATCGGAATCAGAGTTCAGGGCTGACATCGCCCAGGTTTGTTTTCTATCTTTCTCTCAGTCACTTGTTCTTTCTTTGTCTGTCTAGTCTTTTCTGAACTGTTCTCTTCCACAGGTCGATCAGGCTTGGTTAGACCAAGTGATGCTGATGATTACTGGCTTGAGGCACGTGCTGGTCCAGCAGATGGATGCCTCGATGCGGGCAGCTGGCGTCACTTTCATACCAGTAGCCGCCATGAGTAGCTTGTGTGTTCTTTTCAATTTCTTTTTGTATTTTCCTGTCTTTATTCTACTCTGAGTCTTGTTTTTCTTTTGACAGCCTTCAGCTCTGGCCACCAGCGTGGTGCCGCCACCTGCTCCAGTCCCGGCCCCAGCCCTGGTTAGAGGCTGTGGTTCTCGGGTGTCCTCTCGGGCCCGTTCTAGAGGGTCTGCTTCATCTGCTCGGATCCAGTCTAGAGTTGTCTCCTCTTCTAGCAGTGACGACAGCGATGACTTTGACAGACTCTTCGAGGATGATAGCTCGGAGGAGGCCGGCCCTTCTTCCCCCCGAGTTTGCCCCAGGCATTCTTGAGAGAGAGAGCTTCCCCCTTCCCCTGTTTCATTCTGATACATTTACTTTGACGGGCCTGCGTGCCCCTATTTAACATGTTTACATACTTTTATCTGTTTCATAGGCCTATGCGCCCTAGTTTGACTTACTTGATCCATGGGCCTGCGTGCCTCAGTTTTGCTTCTTATTGGGCCTCGGTGCCTCAGTTTTTTATTTCTAATACATTTTTATTGCTTTCTAATATACTGTGGGCTTTCGTGCCATTTATTGTCTTATATCGATCTGCTTATATGATTTTCTTTCACTTTACTGCTCAAACTGTCATGGACGCATAGTTCAGACGCCACAACTAACACAGATTACACAAACTATAAACTGACCTGTACCAGCCATGGTCCAACATGGCGGTCGCCATAATTCAACATGGCGGTCGCCACTTTCCACAAATGTTAACCAGGCGGTCGCTTTTTTAAACATAGCGGTCGCCTGGTCAAGGGTTGATGTCACTGTACTGTGCTTTTTGAGTTGGCGGTCGCCACATTGATTGTCCTTTTTGTAGAAATTTTGATTTCCCGCCCTTTTCTACCTTATAAATATAGCCCTGGAGGCCTCATTTGCTGTTGCTCGGACTCAGATGGCCAATCCCCTTTCTTCATGGTTTGAGGGACTTTCTCCTATCGAATGTTTGAACTTTACCCCCTTTGGCCTTAACGCCCTTTTCTCTTTGAGGACCGTGAAGACTAATAGACCTTTACTAGTGGCTGCTGCACAACTGTGGGATCCTCAGTCTCATGTCTTTCGGTTCGGTCTTGAGGAACTATGTCCTACTATAGTGGAGTTTGCTGCCATCTTGGACTTGACTCCGCGGAGTTCCGTTGTTGTTCTTACCCCCTTTCTTTCAATTCGGCAACAGGTGATGCAATTTTGTGGCCTATCTAGGATGGAGGCTTCTCTTCTGACCTCGGGCGACTGTCTTGACATTCCATGGCTTATTGAGAGGTTCCATCCTACTGGGGACCTCAGCGATCTAGACTTTTAGCTACGGCGCCGTTATGCACTTTGCTTCTGCCTCCTTGCCCGGTATCTACTTGTCCCTTCTGATGAGCGGGTTAGTTGTGTCCTGGTTGACATTGTTGGCCAAATATGGATGGGGAAAGACTTCGTGCCCCTAGTTTTGGCTGAGACACTACTGGGCTTGGACGCTGTTCATCGTGGCGAAACCACCACCTTTGCTGGCAGCCATTTACTTCTCAAGGTGATCTTAACATCTTCCTTTGTATCAAGTTCTCTGTTATACTGCAAAGCCTTTCTCTTACTATTCTAACTCTTGCTACAAATCTGGCTGATGGAGAAGGTGAACCTTATATAGAAACCTCCTACTGACAAGCATAATGCCGCTGCTTTCCTTTACCGCCCGCATTATCAAATATGTGACACTGAGGCGTCTTGGCGACAGTATCTTTCTACTTTGACTGGCCCAGACATTACCCGGCAGTGCCCTTGGTGGCAAATTTCTGCTATGACTCTGACCACTATGGATTGCTTTGGTGTTCTGCTGGTCGGCCTGCACCAGACTACCTTCTACTATCCTCACAGGATCATGCGGCAGTTTGGGCGAAGTCAGATCATATTTTTCAGCATCCGTGATCATATGTTCTCATCTACGCTGTGGGCTCCATTTTTAGCATGGTATCAAGATGCTTGGCCTTCCCGTTTACGTATGGAGATGCAGGAGCTGCAATGCCCTGAGCTTTCCGCTGACTATAAGACACGGTTGACACAAAATAGAGAAAAGAAAAATAGAGAAGAGGGGAAACAAGCAACGAAAAGGAAAAGAGTTTGAGGATCTCTACTTTATTTTAAAAAATTTCACAGCTTTCTCCCCTCTCCCCCCCCCCCCCTTTTTATATGTAGAGTTTGGGACTTGTGTGCCCTCCCTTTATTTAAGATCCTTGTAGCTCTAATCAAAGTAATGACAAAACTCCCACTTGATGTTTAAGATGGTTCAAATTTATTCAAAGCTTGAATATTTTTATTATCAGAATCCAAAAATTAATTTGCATTGGTCTTACTCAAATTCAAATATGGTTAAAAACAAAGAATGTGGCCGGCCTTCTTAAAAGAAGCTGCCTACGTATCCCAAAAAAATAGAATCAAGCCTTAACGTAGTTCGCGCTTGGTTTTCACTCAGGTATTGACGCTCTCCTTTTGTAATGCCCTAACTTTTGCCAAAGTCACTCTTTCGGATTTTCGGCCTTGCGGGCTACTCTACCTTTTGCCTGAGTTGCCTTTTTAGTTTTCAACTCAGCGAGCTTTTATTTTTATTTTATTTTATTTTTCCCTCAGGGATAGTATTTTTTGAGT